>JABUQX010005612.1:20000-37500 GCA_015478945.1 Trachelipus rathkii
ATATATATATATATATATATATATATATATTATATATATATATATATATTATATATATATATATATATATATAATATATATATATATTATATATACATATATATATATATATATATATATATATATATATATATATATATGTCACAAATTTCTTCTTCTTGAGAAATAAGTGAACTATCAAGGAGTTGGAGTAACACTCAGACCTTTGCAGTACAATTTGTTGAGTTAAGCTAAGAATAGTGTGAGGCCATTATTTTGCTTTTGCGTTCTAATTTGATTTATAAATTATATTGCTTCACTGATTTTAAGAAAAGAAAATTCTTTCAAATATATGAATTTATTACAAATATTTAGTACAATAATAATAATAATAATAATAATAATAATAATAATAATAATAATAATAATAATAATAATAATAATAATAAGGTTAAGAAGATTTAATAATAATAATATCAAACTGAAGAAGTTTACCCGCATATTCCAAAACTAAGATAGGTAAAAGAAAACTGATAACATATATGGAATCAGCGTATGAAATTTGTATGGAAAATGAATTTTTATCTTCCAAACCACATAGAAGAATAAAAACGAAACATATGGAATCAGTGTATAAATATTTTTTAGGGGGCTCGATGACGGGGGATAGAGGGGGACGTTTTCCATACCCCGTAGGGGGGGGGTGGAGGAACCCCCGTGACACTCAAATACCAAAGAGCGTGGGGTTCGAGACCCTCCCGAGGAAATAGTCCAACCTCGGCAACCCCTAAGAGAGGCTGAGACCCTGAATTCTCGGTACCCTGGTGGGTCACCTGGGTGGCTTTTAGCTGCGGCCAGAAAACTTTTCAGATCTGGCTATTTCAAAGTTGATTCTAAAGATAGGTTGGTTTTCTCTGCGCCCACTGGGGAGTTTTGGAGATATAAAAAAAAAAAAAAAAGAAAATATTTTTTCATAGTTTTCACATAAATTTCATATAATGCTGATTCCATATATGTTATCAACTTTCTTGTTATCATAGTTTTCGAGATATCATGCGGGTAACTTCTTTAGTTTCACCATAATAATAATAATAATAATAATAATAATAATATCATTAATAATAATAATAATAATAATAATAATAATAATAATAATAATAATAATAATAATAACTAACAAAATTAGTTATCTGGAAAACATTTAATAGCAAAGTAATGAAATTCATGTCAATTAAATTAACTAAATGTAATAATTGAGAACTTAAATATTGAATGATGTTTACGTATAGAGTGGGCTTTCTTATTTCCATAACTATAAAAGGAAACATACTTTACATTCTACATGTTGTCATTGAGGTTATTCATAACCTCCTGCATTACATTTTCTTCGTCGCCTGTATTATTTATACGTTTACGTTCAAATACTCTTTTTATTGCCTGGTATACCTAAAAACTTGTTCTATATATATGAGATATAGAGTATATATATATATAAGGTTATATATATATATATATATATATATATTATATATATATATATATAGGTCTTCTTTGTGATTAATTTCCCTAATTTTGTAAGGTTGGTATTCCTATCATAATATTGTTGTGAAACAGGAAGAAAATAGTTTCATACTCTTGCAGGCACCCATTTCATAGAAGGAAAAGATTGTAATAATGAAGAAAGAATGATATATTGTTATTTTCCTTTCACTATCGTTTGCATTTTTGACTTAAGTTGACCTGAGATAACTAAATATTAGCGATATTTATTGTTTATTGTCTGATTTTGTTTGTAATTACATAATACATGTTTATTAATGTTCATTATTTCGATAATAATAATAATAATAATAATAATAATAATATATAATAATAATAACAATAATAATATTATTAGTATAATAATTATAATTATAACATAACATTATAATGGCACCATACGTCAAAATTCTCAGGTTATTCGCAATCCATCTCCCAAAACTACAATAGCTATGTGAAAAGAATATACATTGTTGAACTCAAAACTTTAACAGTAAATGCAAATAAAAAAAATTGTTATCCAAAACTGTTAATAGCTACAGGAAAAAGAACATATTGAACTGTAAAATTTTAGTTAGGAATGCCATTAAAAAAAAAAATATATATTAAACAAGAATTGGCTATTTTTTTTGGGGGTGGGAGCTGAGCCGGCGGTGACACAGTACATATATTATTTTGCAAAGTATTACACGGGCAGCTGTAGGGGACTGAGCCAATGCAAGTCAGGGGGATTGTTTCACCTGGCTTTGGAGGAAAGTCGATATATTACCACCGAACACCGAAACAAAAAAACGTGGATGAAAACTTAAAGATAAATAATAAATGTCAAGAATATGGGTTTTGAAAATTAAAAATTGGAAAGAAATACCAGACATGAAAAACATTTTAAAAATTATCGCTAGATGGGCACATAAAAGCTAGTTTATGTTTATAGCAACAAAATCGTGGCTGAAAATTCTCGAATTCTTATGTCCATTTTTAGGGGGTGAAAATTGAGTAGGAAGTAACTTTAATTGTTGAATTTATGAGTATTAGGAATACTGGAATATCAGTTTGTCAAAGAAAAACGAGCAATGCCACTGCCCGGTCTGAAGGTGGGATCGAATTTTACGAATGCGCGGATAGCCTGTTGATGTAAACAGCAAGCCACAAAAGGAGAGAACACTCGTGGGAATGCAAAAGGACATTTGTGCCAAGATTTTGCTGGATTGCTGAAGGTTTGGAGTAGGGGAGTAGGAACTATTAACCATTAGGATATTGAAGAAAATGCAAGAGAATGTCCAGATGATTTGTGAGCTTAAAAATCTCTAGTCTTCATGGAGGTAGGAGTACTGAAATCATCATATATTAAAAAAATTTATGTATTTGTTAAGAAGTTTGTAGTATGTATGTATGGATATAGTATATTTTATTATACGTGACTAGAGAAAATTGATTTTATGTACCAGTATTTTCTGGCTAGTAGGCACTGCACTTCATTATAGTTTTGTAGCTCATCATATGTTTGGGTATATGGGTAAGTCTAAGTTGTGGAAGTGTATGAATACAAACGACTGTTTATTCCTGGCTCAGTAAAATTGTAAAGGATGTAGCAACTACTGTGAGAACGCCAGATGGGAGATTCACGAAATGTATACAGAGCCACCTGTTTTAAGGTTGGAGGTGAGAGAGCCTGAATTGGTTATGGCTGACTGTGTGTCCCTTACCTTTAACCACTTGGGTACAAGTTAGAATGGTAGTAATAGTTGACCAGCAAAAGCAAATTTGCCTTATGCTGTACCTGTGAAGAATAAAACTGCATGAGTGTAGCTGAAAGTGGTGAGAGGCTCATGTCAATGTGTGTTTGCAGTGTAAGCCTAAGAAAATGTTGAGGATAATAGTCCTGAGTTTGTTGGTCAGTCATATTTCAGCAAATATTAAATGATTGGGGGAATGGAACTACTATAATATCCCAAACATAATATCTAAAATTCAAATGGTATACCTTGACGGCACGATTCGAACTTTTAAGTGAGCTGTTACGAATGAGTGCATGAGAGAGAATGACTGGGATTATTGGTTGGGATAGAGTATTGTGGTCTTATAATATGACAAACACGATATGACAACAGGTATAGCTCCTGTATGTATATGTAATGAACTTGGAGATATGTAAACCTAGATTAAAATTATCTGAGAAAGATCATGATGTTTGAGAGAAGCAAGTAGGGAAGTTTGAAAGTTCTTAAGATTACTGAGAAAGTTTTGTAAAGGAAGTGATTGAGAGTGTTGATTGAATGATATGAAGTCGAGAGAAAGCCTCTAAAGATTCATAAGGTTGTAGGAAAGTAATGTCTAATGGTGTTAGCGATATGTTTTAGTAGAATATAGTAGAGTAAGGAAACAGAAGTTAAAGCCCATCAACCCATCTAAACCATGGAGAGAACCATCTGAGTATGTTGAGAAGATCCTGGTGAATGAGTAACCAGTATTTATGAAATTAGCCTTAAATAAAATTTTCTTTTTCATATTTTTTTCTGAACGTGAATTACGTATTTAGTGCCTCTAAATAGTGCTTCATCTTTCAAATACAAAATTAGAGGTAAAATGTAATAATGATGAACATATAGGCTCACAATCTTTGAACAGACATCCTAAAAACATTGGTAGTTTTTACATAAAAGAGCATCTTAAAAATTGTCAAAAGGACCAATTAATCCTTAGAACAATTACGGGAAAGTATGGGTACGTAGGGCAGAAATTGTTTAACAGAAACCACTACTTTTGGCTTATAAAATTGAAAATTTGAAGCTATAGCAACTATTTATTATCAGAATTATTTAAGTTTTGTATTTATAGTAAGAAACATTAATTATATTGATTGTTCACCTGTGATGCAAAGTATAGAGTTGAGAGAGAGTAGCACATGTATTTTGACGGTGTTCTAGATATGAATAATAACATAGTATGTGTTCAAGTAAACCCAATGGGATAAAAATAATTCCCAGTTGAACTAACAAATAATAACATTAATTATCCTCATTTCCATTCCAAATAATTATTTCATATTTTTATACTTTATGTAAGGAAACACATGAACCACTTGGCGACGATATTGTGTGTGGCCTAGAAAACCAGCTCCATGGTTAGTTTCTATACAGAACGAAAGAAATGTCTAAAATAATGAATGATTTTCACTAATAATTAAATGTTATGTAAAATACATAACTGTCTTAGAAATGGAAACTAGCAATTCTCTTTAAATGTACACATGAATAGGTTAGGGATATGGAAGAGGATATATTTCATCGAGACTAAAGAGACAGCATATGAAAGAGAAAACGCATTAGCTTCAGCGCAAGGATATCATGGACAGAACAGGTTACGAAATTGTTTGTTGCAGAACAAGAACATTAGAAATATAGAGACACTAAGAAGCCACACATGGTCTATCGAGAGTCCCAGTCAACTAAACAGAACCAATCACCAAACATGCTTATGCAAATCCACACAAAGCACCTAGGGCTTAATAATAATTGGACAGAATGCGCAGGCTATCACTAAACGAAAATTTTTGCTGTAGTTCAAACCAAGTAGAATGCTGTTTTCCGCTACTACTGTAACTAAAACCAGCCAATTTGGCTTTGTCAAAATATACTTTAAGATACCCTGCAAACCATCCATATACCCAGTCTAATCCTTTTCTTAAATGCTGAAATCGAGTTGCACTCAACAAACCTTCTGCAGATACAAACTTATCTACAGAAAAATTAACAACTCTAGTACTGAATGAATGCTTTCTTTATATCAAGATTACATGCCTTTTTCTTAATTTTCTTACTGTGCTCCTGGTCTCCCGTCCGTGGTCTACTATGAAGAATTTTTTGGTCTCTATTATCAATAGATAAATATTTTGTGGCCTTTATCATGTCCTCCGAGAAATCACCTTACAGAAAATATTCAACTCCTTCAGCCTCCCAGCTCACCAAACCCAGAAATTATTACATTTTCTTGCTCTGTGTTGCACTCTCTCTCATACATATATATATTATTATATATATATATATATATATATATATATATATATATATATATATATATATATATATATATATATATTATATATAAATATATATATATATATATATATATATATATATATATATAGATATAGAGCGCGGTGTAGGGGGAGATGTAGATATGTGGGTGGGTATATATATATATATATATATATATATATATATATATATATATATATATATATATGGAGCGGAGAGAACGTGAGCTGGTTCCCTTCTATTAACTCTAGCTTCGTCCCACCCAGACGTTAATGAGCACATTGGTAGCGTGCTTTTTTGCTACTAGTGGGGAAACTTCCCGGCATCCGCGATAGGCCTGGCCAGCTAGCGGATTTAGCCGTTAGGCCCGTGATACCCAAGGACCTTTCTCGATGGATCCCACTGGACAGGTCGTGGCAGACCTTCCTGGGGAGGACGCGTTTTATACGTAGATATATAGGTGTGAGTATATATATATATGTTGCTTCTTTCTATCTATATATATATATATATATATATATATATATATATATATATAGTTATATATATATATATATATATATATATATATCTTCCTAAATAATGGTACCCAAAACCTGTACAATACTCTAATACTGACCCGATAACATAGCTATTATACAGTTTATTTATAACTTCCTTGTTCTGTAAACGACATTGCGATTTATTATACATAGCATCTTATTAGCTTTATCCCTGGTTTCCAAACACTGATCTAGCTACTTTCAAATTACTGCTTATCACACCTAAATCTTTTCCTTGTTCCACAGACTCAAGCCAATCCCCATTCATATCGTAAATCAGTTAAAACTTTCATTTGAGTAACCTATAGTGAAGAACATTACACTTTTTATCATTAAAGACTTGCCACTACCCGCCCACCCAAGAAGCTTTCTATCAAGATCAGTTTGAATCTTCATACATCCATCACTATTCCTTAATGAGGTAGCCACTTTGGTATCATTTTAAAACTTAGAAACCTCACATTTAAGTCCCTGGTCTAAATCGTTTATATATATATTATATATATATATATATATATATATATATATATATATATATATATATATATATATATATATATATATATATATATGCCAAGAAGATATTTATATATATATATATATATAAATATATATATGCATGGGCGTAGGCAGAGGGGGGCACTTGCCCCTAAATCTTGCGAAATAAAAATTATGAACTTTATATGTTTGCCAGATACGACGTTTTTAAGGGTTTAGTAGTAGAAAACTGAAAAAATACATCAATCGATAGATAATGAAGTAGTAATTACTAATTACTAACGTTTTATATTATTTTTTCAAAAGTTTTAATGTGTTCCTTGGTTTTCATATTAGGTTGGGTAGTCAACCATCTTTTCTACTATTCTTCAGGCGATTCATCTAATATTCTCAGCCATAGAACTTTCAGTATGTCGATAGCATTTGGCGGCTGCCAAAGCTGTTAAATCAATCTCGGAAGGCGTACCCGTTGATATTCAGCTGCAGACAACACATTAAAAACAATTGCAGAAAAAAAAAGAAATATTAAAACAATTTTGAAGACAATAATCCATATATATATATATATATATATATATATATATATATATATATATATATATATATATATATATATATATATATATATATATATATATATATATATATATATATATATATATATATATATATATATATATCACCTCAACCCCTGCCTCCCTAATGTTGCCGACGTCATATACATATATATATATATATATATACATATATATATATATATATATATATATATATATATATATATATATATATATATATATATATATATATATATATAATACATATATATATATATATATATATATACTAGCACTGAACTCTGTGGGACACCACTCTTCACACTATTTTCAATGATTACTCATTAACATGGGGCTTGACCCAGTGTTATTTATGCCACAACCATCTTTAATTCAACTACATGTACTACCCACTTATACCACATTACGATAACTTTTCATCAGCCTTATTATGGAAACCCTTTGCTACCAAATATAATATCAACTGGATTCTTAGGTCACTGTAGTCCAATACTCCCCATAAATTCTAAATGGCTTCATCTGACATGGCCTTCCTATTTAAGGTGAATTAGTTTTTTGACATGCAGTGTCATCGATATCTGGAAGCCTTGTGTGCTCCTGCGGATCTTTGAGCGGCCAAGAGTGGTCTGATTTCAATTTCAGATTTCTCCTATTTATCTGCCAGTGGTCTTTTGAACTTTACCATGCTAAAATAAGCTTGTACGGTAAGCACTGGGCGGGTGCTTCCTGTGAGTAAAGATCTGCAGGGCTTGCAAAGGCACTAGGTCTCAGGCAATGGGCATATAATTGGTCACTGGTTCACTCTAAGGACGAGAAGCTATTTTAGACAGGTTCATTAATAGCTACTAGTTTCAGAGTGTGGATAACGAAGAAGAGTAGACCAGAGTATGAAAGAGTACAAAAGAGGGAGAATTGAGAAGCATCCACTCCTTCTCAGATTTGGATCCTTCCGGAAAATTTATAGTCACATGATTAATTAAATGGAGACTGAAAAACCTAAAGAATGCTGCTGGTTGCCTTATTCTAGGAAGGTTGAAAGGTAAGTCTTTACAGACACGAGGTGAAGGTGTTGAAGAAGTAATACCCCTTGGGCGTTGCAAGATTTACTTAGGGACAAAGGTTGAGTGATTTTTACATATATATATATTATAAGCAATTACATATATATATATATATATATATAGCAGTGTATATATATATGGTATATATAGAAAGAGTTATTATATATATATATATATATATATATATATATATATATATATATGCTATATATATATATATATATATATATATATATATATATATATATATATATATATGTGTGTGTGTGAGTGATTTATAACTCCTTACCTGCACTAATCAATAGAATAGACGGTGGGAAGGTTAACTCCAAATATTTTTATCAAAGGCTAATAAAAATATCATAGAATAAAAAGTTATTTTGTTATAAAATAAATAAATAATGTCTACAACAGTTGTAATTAAAATTTCTTATATGCCTGAGGTTAGTAAAAATACCCTTATGAGAAAAGTAAAGGAATATTTATGGAGTTTGGCTAGTACTGAGTCTTGAGTGGTAACTAATATTAAATTTAACAGCATTAGACGCCTTGGATTTTCAGCGAATTTCACAATTACATTTGTTTCCAATTCGTTCATTTCAGTTCATAATTCTATGAATACTCATCCTACATAGGCCACTAAGCCTGTCCTCGTTCTTTGTGTTTCTAGCCAGTCTTTACTCTCGCATTGCTGAAAACCTTTCAATGGCAGACTCGTCGAACACGGCACCAGCAAGAATTAAGACAGGTTTTTGAATTTGAGGAAGTTAAAAGTTTAATTTCTTTAAAACCAGTAAAACGTAAGTCTTTCAGAACTTTTTGATTATTTATTTTTTCTATCCAAACATAAGGTATTTAGGCATAGTCAGTTTGGCTCTTGAATTTGTCGATATCAAGATCATAAAACTTGAAAAGCACGTTTTCTACGCGCAAATTAAGCCTATACGGAGCACCAACGTAAGAAAATAAAAAGTTGTGAAATGTTATATACTTTGTTTCGAAAATCTAGTCTCTAGCAGACAAAGTGAGTCAAAATAAGGAACAAGTACAGAACGCTTCCAATATTCAACAGAAGTAAGTTTTAGCAGGATGATTTGCTTTTATGTTGTTGGGATTGTACTTCTTTTCAGATGAAAAAGTTCGCACAGCAATAACATTGCCAGATAAGAGCAGATTAGCAGCTTTGTACTATCTGTGTTGTCTTCTTTGCACCCGTAGTTTAGTGGCCATTGAGTGAAGGTGTTTTATTATTTTTGCTCCACATTATATAATAGTATATCTAAAATCAGCTTAACACATATACTAAACGAAAGGTTCGATTACATTCAAAGACGAATTTAAATGCCCAAACATAGACGTCACGATAATACTCTTTGCTATTTTTATCGTACAGTTATACTAATCACAATAGATTAACCCATGGAGAAATAGTATTGTAACCAACAAACGAATATCAATAAATAGAGTCTAATAATAGATATGTTCTTTATTTATAAATGAATCCAAATAAGAAAGAATATATAATGTATAATAAAGAAACAATAATAATAATATAGGTATACACATAATAATAAAATATGAATAGAGAGAATAATATAATATATAATACAAGAATGAATATATATAAAAATAGGGAAGAACAGAGAAGAATCACTAAGGTAAGAATAGAACTGAAGAGAGAACAGGTATCAGAATAGATGTCCGTTTGTGGATTTAAATGCAGAATGTTAAGGGCAGATTGCAAGACTGAGGGAAATGTGGAATGTGATCAAAGAAGAAGCATTTGAGTTGAAAGAGGTGGCTGCTGTGGCTGTGGCTGTCGAGTGCGCAGATAGAGAGTTTTTGGACATAGGGGCAGACATAGGAATATGATTCACCTAGGCAGGAAAAGATGAGAGGGAAAAGGATAAAATATAGTGTATAATAGGTCTGCAGATGAATATAGAGCTGTGTGAAACCTAGAAATAATAATTAAAAGATGAGATATCCTAAAGTCAAGTCAGCCTGTGACCCGGTGTAACAGGTCTGGACTGTCTTCCCAGATGGGGAGAGGGACTGTAGAGTGCCAGCTGGTAATGCTACAGCTTCTTCTGAAGGAAGACTGATAAATTCTGCTAATTGAGACCAGTTCCATGATACGATACTTCCTAAGAGATAGGACTTTTTTCTTTTTCAAACCAAGAATAAAAAGAAACGATTGAGAGAATGTTATCCAGGTGCCAGAGTGTGTAGAGTGAGTGATATCGTGGACAGGATAGATAGAGAGATTGTCTTCAAATGTTGATTCAGATGTGATTGCAAGGCGTCAAAATGATATAGCATATAGAATGTCGTAGAATTATATATATCATTATAGACATTGATTCAGAGTTGAGTTATCAAGTGGAAGAAGGCATGATTTCTGGGATTTTACCAGCATTGCAAAGGCACTGGGGAGAGTTTTAGGGTGTAAAATGAAAGGATTAGGAATTTATGTATTTCAGAAAATAGCACAGTTTTAATGCAGCATAGGAATTTCTGACAAAGATCTTTTGCAGATGGAGTTCACTAGTTTTCAAAGGTTAGCTCTTTCAAAACTAGGTAGGTTGATAGACTCAATAGCAAAACCAGGTAAAGTTGGGGGTGGGATGGGCCAAATCTGACACAAAATAATAGCAATGGTAACGGTAATAGTGGCATATAAATAAAACCAGTGTTACAAACATTCAAATAAGGATGAGATAGCACAAAAAAAAGTAATACACTTCACAAATTATAAATGCTTTTACACAAATGCTCATAGCCTTAGAACACAAAAAAAGATGAGCTGATTAGTAAGTGTCACAAAACAGAATCTCACATTATTTGCATAACTGGAGGCATGCGCGCAAGATACTAAGTTAATTTGCACATGGAGACCTGAAACAGGAATATGGTGGGAAATAGACGATATCACTCTCAGACGAGTACCAGCGTAGAGGAAAAAAAGAAGGCGGGGGGTGTGGCGCTTTATATTAAAAAAAAAGCTGAATATCTATCTGTATTAATGACTGACTTAAAACTAATCATGATATTGAATCGGCGTGGGTAATGTTCAACAAATCATATAGAATAGGGGCATTTTATAGACCCTCCTGGCCAGAGTCAAGAATTAGACCTGGAAAATTGTAAAAGAAATTGAGACAGCATGCCACAGTAAAGAGAAGGTATAGTCATAATAGGTATTTTGTTCTCTCCTGGCATTAAATGGGATGGACTTGTCTAATACTTGTGAAACATAGTAATTCAGTATAAAAAAATTATGTTACTAGTTAATTTTAGAGGCTGATGATCCATGAACCCACAAGACACGTTGCATTAGACTTTAATATTAACTAACGATGATAGTATGGTGGATGAGGTTAGAGTTGAGGAGAATTTAGACTTATAGTGACCATAATAATATAATTGATTTAATATGAATGTGATATCTGGGCCCAAATTGCAAGTTAATAAGGGAAAGATCTTAGATTCGAAATGGTGATTTCACCAAATTACGAGACATGCTTATAGTATAACTGACTGGGAAAGAGCTTAAAGACCAAAAGTCTTTGTCACATGGGAAACATTTTACAAAGATGTATGGTTAGAATGTCGTTTTAGCAAAAAAACATATTAGTATAACAGAACCTGTTTAAAAAAAGGAATAGTATATAGATAAGAGTAGTAAAATTAATGAAAAGCGTAGATGTTTTAAAAGACCAAGGGTAATAGGAAGATGATTTAGAAAATTATAGGAAAATAGAAAACGAACTTAACCAGTTACAATATAAGAAAGGCAAAGAGATAGGCAGAAATTAATTTAGCAAGGAATAGTAATAAATAACCGAAGTGTTTTAGCTTTTATAAATTTAATAATAAGAACTGAAAAATTGGTCCAATTAAAATTGATGAAAATTTAGTGAGTTCAGATAAGGAGTTGGTCAACATTTTCAATGCTTATTTTTCTTCAGTGTTTATTGAGATCATATTAGATCCAAGTTTGGAGACATAGTTCTTGTGTATGCATGTAATAAATAGACTTATAGAACTTGAAAAAGACATAAAAGTCATCAAACCTTTATTAGACCATATTGATCCAGGTGTAAAGCTGCAGGGCCTGATGGGATATATATATGGTGAATTGAAAGAGGGTAGTATCATATTTACAAAGGCACTGAATTTACTTTAAAGGATCTATAACATTTGGTGAGGTCCCCGGATGACTGGAAAACAGCATATATTGTGCTTTATAGAAAAAGTAGTAAGGAAGATTTGGGGAAATTATAGGCCAGTTAGCTTAACATCTTTTGGTTGTAAAGGTTCTGGAAAAGTTACTGAAAGGTCATATAGAGAAATATTTAGAAGATACAAGGTATTGTATGACTCCCAGCACGGTTTCAGAAAGGCTAGGTCATGTCAGACAAACCTTTTGGAATTTATGGAATACCTTACTGACTGCATTAACCAAGGAGATCCAGTGCTGATAAGCTTGTATATTTAGAACTTAGTATAAAGTTGATGTTGCTCCCCTATATGGCTGATGAAAAGTTATTGTAATGTAGGTGAGGGTGTTAGTTGGTTGGATTAAAGAGAGTGGTTATAAAGAGAAAAGCAAAGAAAGCAAATTAAATGGGAAATAAATGACATCAATGTTTAAAATGATTTCCTGTTGGTACTCCAAAGTGCTAGCCACTATTGTTCCTCATATATATATAAATGATTTAGAACAGGGACTCTTAAATGCAAGGTTTCAAAGTTTGTAGATGATCGTAAAGTGGCCACCTCCAGTTAGGGAATACACAATATTAGTGAAGGATGTAAAGCAAAGATTCAAAATGATCTTGATAAACTCTTGGGTGGGCAGATAAGTGGTAAAAATTTTAATAGTCAAAAGTGTAAGGTTCTTCACCCAGGTTACTCAAATAAAGTTTTTAACTACGATATGAATGGGGATTGGCTTGAGTCTGTAGTGACCCTAGTAAATATCACGCAAAGATTAGGTGTGATTATAAGCAGGAATTTGAAAGTAGCTAATCAGTGTTTGGGAAGCTAGAAATAAAGCTAATAAGATGCTGGGCATAATAAATCGCAATGTTGTTTATAAGAGCAAGGAAGTAATAAGTAAACTGTATAATAGCTATGTTAGGGTCAGTAATAGAGTATTGTGCACAAGTTTGGGCCCTTATTTAAAGAAAAAGACTAGATATGCTAGAGAGAGTAAACGTAGAGCAAACAAGAGAAGGATACGATTTCGGCCTGCAGGGCAGATTTCAAAAGAGCAAGAGCATGAGAGAGTCAGTAGAAGGAGCCAGGGGGAACAGTTTTCCAGAAAAGTGATTTCTCAGAGGGGACACATGATAAGTCTACAAAATATTTACATCTATTGATAATAGAGATTAATAAATTTTCAATAAAGTAGTGAGAAACATGACAGGACCAGGGGGTGTTAATAAGAGTGTTTGAGAGAAAGCATGCCATCTTGATATAAGGAAAAAGCAGCTGCATTCCAACATTAGGTTGTTAAATTTTGCAAATAGTTTGGTTCAGAGGAGGTTAAGTTGAGTGTGACCTGATTGGCTTGCAACATTTAAGAAAGGGTTAGATTCGTTCATGGGTTGAGAATCATATAATATATTGACGAAGCCAAATTGGTGGGTTTTTTAGTTACAGTAGTTATAGTTAGATGGCATGTGAGACCATAACTTAGTTATTAATGCATGTATATGTGGCTTGGGTATCATATTTATATACTTATTAGTTTTGACTAAGCCAAATTATGAATGTAGTTATTAAATAAAATTGATGTCTTCTAGGGTGCTTTCTCAAAAGATTTGCGTAGGCTGCTAAGGTTTGGGTAGGCTACTTGATCAGTCTCGATAGGCCCATGTGGCTTTTGTGCATTGTCTCCCTTTATATATTCTTGAAGTGTCTCTTGCGTTCCTAGGACAACTTTCAAAATTCTTGATATCATCAGCATCTGGTAAGCAAGGCTCCAATACTTTTTGTTTGAATAATGTTAGTCACTGTCTGAACTATGAAACTAAAGTCAAAATATTATTTGGCCATCTGCGGAAGATAGGTAATACTAAAGCCAAGATGCCTCAGCCGAACAGCATAATAGAAAATCTGTTTTTCTTGCTTTTGATTGTTGCCTCCCTTTGACAATTTTTCTAACCCTTCAACGATTTTTTTCTACCTATATTTGTAAGGCGGGAAAAGTTAAAGCAATACTATGATATTTTTGAGTCCCATGAGTCACACAAAGTTTGGAAGCAAGTTGGGAATGTACTCTTCTCTTCTTAGGGTAGAGAGTCCTGAAAGTTTATATGTTTTTCATTGTGGCGCAAAGTACTTCTGAATTTCCGGTCAATGTTTAGAGAGGTCATTAATTACCACAAATTAAGCAGATGGCTACATGATAAAAAATATAATCCTTATATTTTTCCCGAAGTTTCTTTTGAGTCTTACACGTCTCTTCCTCTCTATGCCATAAGGTGCAGCCGTCAAAAATTCTAATAATGCATAGACACGATCCAAACCTTTTCTAAAAACAAATAAATCGTTTTGACAATGGTTTTACCATCCATCCTTTCTTCAAGAACTTCAAACCCAGAAATTCTTCTCGAACAGTTATTATTTTTTCAAGATCGAGAAATCTTAATCTTATAGATAATTGTTCATTGTCTGACAAATCCGCAGTTTCCATCGTAATATCATGTGGAGTAGAGCACCAAAATTTTTTTTTTTATGATAATTCCACACAAATTAATAAGTTCATTGAATCATTGGAGACGTCCAGACGGTATTTTTGTTGAATATGCTCTTCAATTCCACACATTACCACTTTCTATTCGAAGTTAAATCAGGTCTTCAAAAATTCATGCATACCTATATACCTTTGAAGGTAAGACATGGGTTCCGCAAAAAATTATGGTTCAAAAATTGCTGTAATATTTCTTTTAATTTCTGGACAATTGTTTATTGATGTGCTGTCTGCAGCTAAATATCAACGGGTACGCTTCGTGATTGATTTGTGGAATTCTATCGGAGAATACTGTCCAGATGGAAGTTTAGCTGTATAAAAGCAACAGTTGTTTATTTCCAAGTTAACATGCAGAAAATGAAAACACATTAAAACTCTTTTAAAAAAATAAGTTTATAATACTAGTAATTAGTAATTACTACTTCAATATCTATCGATTGATGTATCTTTCAGCTTTTCTACTAATAAACCCTTAAAAACTAGCTGGCAAAAATATGTTTCATTTTTTTATTTCCTGCCTCCTTGTATACGCCTCCATGAAGCACACTGAATACTGTAAAACTGCAGACATTTTCAGTGGAGAAATGAAAGTCAGAGAATTATTCAATTCAGTGGTTATGTATAGAGTTGAAATTTTTTTACAAAAGGTATAATGCAAATGAATCTTATGAAAAATTATCTTAAACAAAAAGCAGGACCATTATCTACAGTTTTAAAATTTATTTTCAATACAAAATATAGTAAAACCAATATAATTAAGAATGGGTTTAAAAATCTTCATTAAAAGTTATACCACTATTTTCTTTTAATAATCATAATAACATTACTCAGGAAAAGGTACATGTTAGCTGTAATAAAATACCTGCTGGGGAGCAATTTTGAAACGGTGAAAATCTACAAAAATCGAACTCTGAGCTATAGTCCACAACCTGTATTGAGAACTTTACCTGTCCTACCCACATATTATAATGATAAAGTCCCCTACTGCGGAGTTAATTAAGTTTAGGTATATACTCAATAAAAAAACGTTTTTCAGCGTAAAGTACGTAATGCCATTTTAAAACCTCTCTAACTTAACATTTAAATATAGAGATAATGAAAACTTTATATAATAATAATGTGGGGAGAAAGAATTCCAACGGAGTATGTCATTCTGCGCCTAAGAAAAGATTATGGTAGTTGAGTTGGCAAACCCACTAAATCACACTTACTTTCTCTGCTAGAAAGCAAATGCATGCTTGTACTTTGTCACGACCACGTGGAAAGCGCATGACCTTGCATCTTCAAGAATTGGTACGAATCGTCTTGGTACCGAGGATTGTTAGAGGAATAAATGGCAAACAAGAGGAGAGTGGTGATGGATGCATTTAGAAAAGGCAAATTTGATATGCATGTTAGCTGTGAATGAAACAAAGTTGAGTGGTAGAGAAGACGAGTTATTGGTTGAAATGTTGTGCCACAGTAGATTTTATTTGTATAAGTACTAGAATACTAATTGTTAAATTTAAGTTTCAAAGGTCATACGTGATTTCAGTAATATATGTCCATCTGAGGTGATGGTGAAGGTGCGACTTTTCTGGTGATAATCTAAACGATGTTATAGACAAGGTGAAGAAATTTCAGAACGATCAGTTAGAGACCCGAATGGTGGGATAGATGGTCGAAAAAGGTATGGTTTAAAAGGGGACTTTGGGGTTGTGGGGGAGAAAATGAGAATGATAGGAAAGATGATTGATTTCTGCGGAGGGGTATGCATGCAAGTAATATATTTTTAGACCACAAGAGTATTTATAAGTATACGAGATTTGAGGTAGGTAGAGACGGTATCGAAGTGAAAAGTAGGAATTCATTTTGTGTTGGTGATGTTGGAAGTATGTGATATACGTTAAATCAGTGTGAGAGGGGTTGTTTTATGTAAGATTAAGTTAGTGGAGGCATGGATGGAGAAATAAAAAAGAAGAGATAAGGGAGTAGAGAGAATTAAGAGTGAAAAATTGATTTAGGTTATAAGGAAAAATAAGCGAAAGCACTTGCAAATAAATCAGTTGAATGTGAACAAGATGAAACTAAATTAATCTGAACGCAAAGAAAGAAGTCTTTGTTAGTAATACAAGAGAAGTATTTGGGTGTCCTAAAGTTGGAAATGAGAACAAAATTTTCGTAAGAATAACAATAGCAAGTGGTGGAATGAAGAGGTGACGCAAGCGGTTAAAAGTAAAAAAGAAGCGTGGTTGAATGTGTTAAAAGGCAATGATGAGATCTCAAAAGATAGATGTACGAAAATATATGAAGAAGAAAAAAAGGAAGATTAAAAGTTGTATACGTAGGGAAAAAAAATAAAATAGGTAAATGAACAGTTTGGAAGGATGAATGGGGACTTATATGGGAATAGAGAGCTCTTTTGGAAGGAAGTGAGAAAGGTTAAGAACGAGGGTAAGATGAATCTTTATAGAACAATGAATAGAGATAGTACTTTCGTGACTAATGAAATGGAGGCGAGGAA
>JABUQX010005612.1:45000-52500 GCA_015478945.1 Trachelipus rathkii
CTCTACAACTCTAAAAACGCAACCTTGTTCTTCACCAATCAGTCCTTGTCACTCGGCGGCGCACATCTTTCGACCAAAATACAGCATATACTTCTACAATCCTCATAAACTTATCACCTATAAATTTCTACAGTCCTTTCCTTCCCTTACCTTATATAAGGGTACTATTACGCTCTCCTGCTCCAATCCTTGGAACTATACCCTCTATACACGCTTTAAATAAAGCACAAGGATCAAAAATCTAATAAAAAAGATCGTCGCCTCCGTTCTTGATATATATATATATATATAATTATATATATATATTATATATATATATTAATATATATATATATATAATATATATAGTTATATTATAATATATATAATATATAGTACTATATATTATATATTTTCTATTTTAATATAAAATGATGTAATTATTAAGCTATATTTTTAAAATAATTATAGTAATATATTATTTTGTAACTTTTATTATATTTTCATAACATGTATAAATGAGGAGATATATTCTTTATGTATATAGATAATGTTAATTAAAATTGTTTTAACTTTCATTAAGGAAATCTGTGTCATATACAGCTGTGGCATAAAACCTATAGATGAAATTTAATAAAATATATAATACACTTATCATCACAAGATAATTCTGAAGACGCATGAAGTGTATATTATCAGCAATTGAATTTTCTTTAGATATTATTTAACAATATCTGGGCGACTTTTATTAATCTATTCATCTTAACAACATTATTAAAGGAAGTATAATATGATTTATAAATTTTTATGATTTTGAGATATACACTTAAAAGTATGAATGAAAAGAAATTCTGGAGAGGAAATAAAGTTTTTAAAAAGGAAGAAACCTTTCTTTCTTAATATAAAAATGTCATTTAGCTTAGCAAGTTTTTCTTTTAACCTTAAAAAGAATTTTTTTGAAAAAAAAAAAGAAAACAAAAAAAAAACCAAAAAAATTTTTTTAACAAAGATTAAAAGAAAAAAGAAATTTTTGGGACAAATAATAGAAAGAAAAATGAAAAGCTATAAAATGTTTCCAGAAATGCATTTAATTTTTCCCAGGACTACATAACCTTGGCATAAACCCTTTTTCATGAATTTGTAAATCATTTTATAAATTTAATTGATAATTGATTTCAAGTTTCTTAATTATTCATTTTTAAAATAAATTATTAAATCCAAAAACGTTTCAATTATTAAGTCACATTTTCCCCTATTTGCTAAACTTTGTTTTGTTTTTATCAAAAATTATTTTAAATAAATCACAAAAACAACCCCCAAAAAATTTTTTTTTTTTTTTTTTTTTTTTTTTTTTTTTTTTTTTTTTTTCAGTTGCTGATTCTTGTTCTTGTTTGAATAAAACTGTAGAAAATTTGCTCTTTTTGTTAATTAATGAAAGAATATTTTTCAAGACGTGTTACAAAAATATCAGATTTTTTGTTCATGAATTAAAATGACAAGAATGATGGGATATGAATATTTTCCTATTCAGAGGTCAATGAATTAAGTTCTAACGTACTTGATCTACACTATGATATTCATTTGACAAGTGAAAATCTAAAGAAAAAAATGAAAAAAACAAACATTACAGTACATTTTCTACTTTATTTTTTCATTTTTTTACATTGAAGGTAATTAAGAACAGGGGCGTTAGTAGGCACCAAAACCTCCCTCGACTCCGTTTCCGGCGCCTTTCTTATGTAATCACTCTGAGACATATAGTTTGAATTTATGATGATTATTGAATTGATAATAAGTTAATACATACAAATCAGAAGAACTAAACATCCGAACTAACTATAGTTAAATAAGTAATAACTAATAATATTTGCAATTTTAATATTTAAATTATATTAAATCAGTTAATTTTCATATTATGTACAATATAATTATTTATAAAATTCATATTTGAATAATTGTTAAAATTTTTAGCTTACCAAAAGAATATCATCTGGACCTCCGACTGTTGAACTTATATCTTGAACAACTTCTTCATAATGAGCAATCATTGCATCTGGATCCATAAAATGGTTACCAGTCTCAAAAATATTTGAGCCATCTTCAGTTTCAAATGGTTCTTTTTTAATGTAATTTTTATCCTTTGGATTTGTATGGTTGAGGTAGGCCAATAAATCGTTATCATTGTGATGAACATCTAGTAAAAACCTTTCCGCAAGGTTCTCCTCAAAACAATTCTCATTAACTGGTTCTGTTTTCACAACTACCTCTTGTTGTATGAATAAGTCATCCTCTGTTAAAGAATTCAAAACTTTGAAAATAAAGTTATCATTATTTTCATATGAAGTTTTTTCACATATTTATTGGCATAGTATACATATTAAAATTATAAATAACTTTGTCATTATATATATATAAATATATTAAAAAAAAAATATTATATGATATATACTTATATATATGTAATATATATATATATATAATATATAATATTATATATATATATATATTATATAATATATATATATATATATAATATATATATAATGATTCAGATAAAAATTAAAAATGTTATTATGATTTATAAATATTTAAATTTAATTTCTTATATAACTAAAGCAAATATTGATATACAAAAATGTATAATGATTGTGAGACTATTTATCTTTGCAGATAGATCCTTTTGATAAATCTTCCAGATTTTTAATACTTAAAATGTATATGACAATGGAATTTATGTATCCGATATTCTTTATAAACTTGCTTGCAGAAATAAAACATTTATGTTGAGATTTTTACTTTAATCATGATGTAATATTTACCACATACAGGTAATGAAAATATTATGCTGTAAAAATATACATGAAAAATACAAAAAATCTAAAAAAAAAAAAAAGACAAATAAATTTAAGGGAATAGGTTCAATGATAAAGTCAGAAAATTGCTAAAATTGAAAATTTCTTTAAAAATTTTTTTTTTTTTTACTTCTCACTCATCCAATTATTATGAAATATATTTGGAGTAGATAAAATTGGGCTAGTTACAAGACTTAGATTTAGAGTATTTGTCTGTATACTTAAATGGTTGACATCTGGTCCCAAATTTAACCGACTTTCAGTAGAAAAAAAAAATAGCATTTTGGTGTGTGCTATTTAATAAAAGATTTACGATTCTGCTAAAATCAAAGTACAGAGGTTTAGCAGTGAGACTTTTCCACACTATCCGACAGAGGGTTGAAAATTATATAGTGCTGGCTACTCAATTCACTATGGCATACCCAGAGATTAAACGTTAGGTAAATGAAAAATGTCCTAAATAAGTAACTCATCAAATTTTATTGACAAAATTTATAAAAATTGGATGGATAGTGAAAAATATAGGAGCAAATTTTCAAATCTGACAAACTATTCAAACCTTTGCCATATATCAAAAATCTATAGCTACTTTGATTTGTGTTTTTGAGTATTGTTTAGATGCTTAAACCTAAAACTTCTATTTAGTAAACTTCTAAATGTTATTATATATCGTATTGTTTCATACTATGAAAAGTACTCTATAATGAAGTTTACATCTACCAAAAATTTTAGAATGCCAGATGAACATTTTCAAAATAGGATAAAGAGATTTTTACATAATCATCCAATTTTTGCTGTTTAACAGAGCAAAAGATTCTTAATCTTTGTCCAGAAATTCTCTCCACAAATCCCAAAACCTAATATTTTCTAAAACAATTTCCTAACCCTTTCATTTACACCTAAAGCCCTGCTTTCCCATTCCCAACCTGCACATAATCTAGGTAAAATCCCAGAAATAATGCACCTTCTTCCACTAACTTTCATCTTCTGAAACAACCTCCTGTAATCTGCAATTAATTCTCCTGACCTTTATGTATTATTTGTACCCACATGCACTATCACATTTGAATCAACATTTCTGTACTCAATCTCTCTATCTATCCTATCTACAATATCACTCACTCTGGCACCTGGATAACCTGATCAAAAGTTATAATACTTTAAAGATTTAGTGATTTCCCCCTAATTGGGGCTAGCCCCCAGATATTGTTTATATGATATCTTGTCTAATTTGAAGTAGAAAGTAATTTAAACACTAAGATAAATTTTAACGCTAGACCAAAGTTCAGTGGCGTATGTATGAGACTCTCGACTTATGAAATAATCTAAGTTAATAAGCACATGAGAATTCGAGGCAGAAAAAAACAAACTTGGTACATTTTAATATAAGTCACTTTATCTTTAGTCTGCTATTACTGAAAACTAGTATTATAATTCTTATTTTTGAATCATAAAATAGATATTACCTAGTAATTTTCTTCTCTCTCTGTTTGATTATCAAGTAATTTGTTAACTCCAAAAAATGTATTATATGAAAGAATGTGGCTCTCAATTCTTTATATCTTCAGAAAAGTTTTTCTTTAGATAGTTTCCAGATTTTCATTTGAGAGAATATTAATAATCCGAGTCAATATATAATAAATAGTGTCCTGATATATTATACTTTAGACACATTATTTCTGCATGAGACTTGCACCGCAGACTAATTTATGTTGGTATTCATTCCATAATATATTTATATATATGTTTATAATTATATATATGCTTATATAATATATAATAGAATGTATTAATAATAGTAAAATAGTATAAATAATATATTTTTATTATTATATATTTAAATTTTTTTCGTCATATATAATAGAAATATTATTAATTAAAATTAAATAGTATAATTTAAATTTTAAAGTCACTTATAATTATTATTATATATATATTATTCATTATTCACTAATATATATTATATTAATATTAAATAATATAAATAATTAACCTTTTTAAAGTATATTATATTAAGTAGTTTGATGAAAATTAAGTCTATAAGTAAGTAACCCTTTCTTTCTTTTTTTTAACCTAATTTCTTCCTCAAGACTGGGAGTAAGGTGCCCTACAAGCATCGGATAGAAAAGCAGTAGGGAAGTATGAACAAATGTCACAAAAGAAAGCCTACACTTATCCAATTTTACAAAGCATTTTTACTATTTGAACACAACCTCACTGTATCAAAATGTTATATAGTGAGAAAAATCGCGGCACACCTATTTAATTGATACCAAAAATCATGCAACACACGTTCTTCTATATGTTTTATACAAGTGTATCACTTTTAACGTTCTGCAACGTGTGGCACTTATACACTATGAGAGTGACATCCAATACCCTAACTCGCTAAATACTATATAGATTATATCAGTGTTTCAATCGAGTGACACTAGGCGCATGCCAGACACTAGAGATGGGTTCCACAACCTAAAGTACTCTCTCCATATAAAACAACAGTAACCCCGCCATTCTTCTATCATGCACCTTAGTATGAATCCTCTAAGCTCCACACAATACCTGAGGGCACTAATCTCTAATTTAAAATTTTCTCCTTGCAATAACATTCGTTCACCGACTCAATCCACTTTCTCTCGGTCTCCCAGCTGGTCGGAGTTTCTCGCCACACACACACATACTACACTCAATGGACACTACATAGACACTCCAAATATAAAACACCACACCACGATGCCTTCTATCACTATTATACCAAAGAACATTCCAGTCGCAACATCGTAACAAACCAATCTCAACGATAATTTTTTTCATTTATCTCACGTCATTTACCCCTTTCTTACATCACATAACTCTTTTTTTTCAGTGTCATTTCATCATTTTATTAATTCTTCTCACACCTAGCAATGCTCCTAAGATGGTCCATCTGAAAACCATTGAACTTTAGATCTATACCTCTCACTCCAGACCATAGTCTCACTACTATAAATAAACACAGGTAACAATATATGCCCTCATGTGAACGTACTTACCTACACACAAGTCATAAGCGACACAACTCCTCACAGACTTTAAGTACACCTCTTTTATATTCACTCTTTATGGAATACATTGTTTGCTCACTGTTCCTGAGCAACTTCAATTGCATATTATGCGCGATGTTCCACGACCACCGTTTCACCTATCATTGATCAGCTCTCTGAGCACCTCAGTCTCCGTCTCACCATTCATATCATAATCCAACAAAGACAACATGGATTACATTTCCTAATATATTTTAAAACTCAGGTACACTTTGCTTCCAGCCTGCTCCCATCAATACATGTCGCTCTACAATGTACAGATTACAAAAACATCGGCTTTGCTTGCTTTCTTAATATGGTTTATTAATATTTCCCACATCATCTCACACAGATTTCAATACCCACTAATCACGCCTTTATCTTTGTACCTGTATTTATCTTATCTAATACCTCCTTTATACAATTATCCTTACCTGCCAAAAATTTCTACTCTACCCAATCCCTCTCAAACTCTCTCAGATTCGCCACACAGAACCTAAAATCAGTGCCGCATTATAATGAGTTAGGGCAACCCATCCACTCTAATACTCTCATTCCTACACATCATTTATAATAATAATCCGACCAATTAATCCTGCCATTTCGTGTCCTCACCACGTCATCGAATTCTTTCATAACCCCATTTCTCGAGTCAACAAGATTGTATATTAGTCCAAGCGATGATAAAACATAACATTCAACACTGTCTCACTAGCCGTGCTAATTATTAATAATTCCTGAAATGTCCGATATTTCAGGCGTGTATCTTGTACTACCGATTCTATTCTTAACAACCAGCTTCACTATCAGATCGATACATACACTTTGATTCCGCATTTCAGAACAGGGAGATTGCAAAATAACCCAGGTTTGTTTAAAATTGCTCCCATGGCACTATATTTGGTGATGCCCTCACATTCTCTGGGTTTTATATTTTTATATAATATATATATTATACATATTCAAGTTAGAGAGGTTTCATGAGAGAGTGGCGAGGTCAGAGAGAGAGAAGGAGGTGGTTTTTGGGCATTAACGTTTGAGGTCAACCAAAATGGATCTAAAATTGAGATTATCTCAATTAAACAAATTTTATATTAATATATTTATAAAAAAATATTTACATATACAGCGATAATAATAAATAATTGAAATTTGTTTACGAAAATATATAAACTCTATATATAGTAAACAAACTGAAAATTTAAAAAATACATTTTATATAAAAATTATATTTAATTAGATCTCCCAATTTTATATTTAAAGTCCAACTAGAGAGTTAAAATATTTATTTTAAAGATAGTTAAGTTCTGATGATGTTGTAGTAGTAATACCATTATAATCATTATATATATATATATATATATATATATATTATCATATATATATAATATATTATATTATATATAATAATATTATATATATAATATATATTATTTATATACATATATATCTTATATAATATATCAAAAATATGATCTTATATTCATAAGTTGAAAATACTTTATGAGATATATAGATGTATTATATTAATAGTATGATATAGTATCAGTATTATTATATATATAAGTAATAATATATAATACTTAATTATATATATATATATCATATAC
>JABUQX010005612.1:60000-95616 GCA_015478945.1 Trachelipus rathkii
TTAATTATAACACTTTAGTTAATTCTCCATCTTCATATACGATATGTAAAAAAAATAAATATAATATAAAGCTTAAATAATTTAAAAATTATCATTAAAATTTTAATTAAAAAAATTTTACTTCTGATATTAATCTGAAATTAAAAATATAATAATAAAACTTATTTCATTATCTTTTTTAAAGAGACAACTGTTGTAAAGTAATATAAGTTAAAAATAACAATTAAAAACAAAATTCTGAGAAAGATAGCTAATAAATTATATAAAATTCTATAATAGATATTAAAAATCAAATAAACATGACTATTAATAATATAATTAATGAAAAATTAAATATTAAAGAATAGATTATTTTCAAAACTTAAAATTATTAAACGATTAGTTAACTCTCTAGTCAAAAAAAAAATAATTTTATGTTATTTTAATAAAAGTGTAATTATATAGCTAATAGGGCTAATAAATTAATTAATAAAATAGTACTGTATGTCCACATTGTCGATATCTAACTTAGAAATATTATCAGTTTTCACAACGGCTGGATTATAGCTATACTGATCCATATGAAACTTAAAAGTTTAAAGTTGCTGTTATTTGTTTTATCTGAATGTGAGACTGTGGTATTCGACTTCAAATTATGTTTCTTTACTTAAAGTAAGATAAGAAATGACCATAGAGACTATTAGACGACTTATATCAAACGTTGTAAAAATACTATTGAAGTACTATTATGTTACGAGTTTAATAATAGGGAATCGCGTACACAATATGAGCTCTGATAAAATTTGCATTAATCTAACTGATAAAGACAAAGAATTTTCTATAATTTCTAAAAAAGTTGACACATAACCATCGTGAATAATTTGGTGAAATTATTGTTTCAAATAACTTTTAAATAACTAGTTAACTTAAAAATTTATGTAATATACAACTAAATATATATATAAAAGAGGAACGTCAACGTGGTAGCCCGTTTGAATTGATGAAAGTATTTCATATACGATTACCAAAATCTATACAAATAAAATATAATAAAATATTCTCTTGCAAATCTAAGTTTATTATAAAGCTTTTTCTATTGGTTTATTTTTAAGGAAAATGTCAGAGATTTCTTGAACTATGAAAGGTATAAATTTATTAAAACATAGAATAATATTATATATATTCTTCCGCTCCAATATAACGAATAATAAAATAAAAAATCAAAAAACACACATAAAATTAATAGAGACAATGGTAGCTATGCTACATACACAAACAGCTGATTCTACACAATTAAGATAAATGTGGCGATAAACAAAAGTAGATATTCTCGTCTAATAGCAAAGAATATTAAAAAGCTTGTAAATTAGGTAATATATAGAGACAATGTAACAGTAGAATTGATCAAGACTCTATATTTAAGTTATCACGTGGCTAGAAATGAAAAAATTTTTCTTGCCAAAAGAATGGCTTCTAACCTACACCTGTTAAAATGAAGGTTTATAGAAAATTGATATGTTATATATAAGTAATTAAAATATACAGACATAAATTTTTAAGATATCATTATCAACCTTTATGAGTTATAGCATACTATAGTAAAGACGCACGAAATTTTTTGAAGTAATAAATATATTGTATGATGCCTATTGGAGGTCATAGTGTATTCTCATGAACATCAATTCCACTCTGGTCTTGTACGTAGAGATTGGGGAGAGAAGTTATTATCTATCAGATATAAAGTCATATTGATGCTATCTTGTGTGAAATAAGACACTACTCCTTTGAAGTTGTAAGAATATGTTTTCAGGTGCTTTTTGCACTTTGTGTTTTACATTTTTTGTTACAACATTTCTTAGTAATATGGTATTAAACACAGTATATGTTGCTGCGCATGAACGATACAAGCTTCATTTCTTCGCATGGACAACGCTTCCTTATTAATCTTGAGCGAATGTATACACGTTAACTGCTAATCTGAATGTTTGAATCCTTAGTTTGTCTATTCTCATTAATTCGAGAAAGGATACTCTAAGCTAAACGGTAGTACAATTTGTTGGAAATGAAGGTTTTTTGTTAAGATTATTGATAACTGAGCATCAAGTTCGATAAGATACTGCGAAAATAAGATGGAGACTTTCTCTTATCAAATTTTGAGCATATGATTCACATTAGGAAAGTCGGCATAATCATGGAAGTTCATAGAAACAATACATATTCTATCTCTCTGATAGTTCTTAAGGCAGACAATTGAGTCTCAGGTATTGAAAAATGGACGTAAAAACAACTGAACTTATACTTAATTACACATGGTCTGTGAGGTGGGTATAAGAATGGACATTAAAGCTGAAGAAAATTGGAACCGAAGAGAGAGGAATTAATTGTTGTGATGTGTCATGCGAAAAACTGTTCCAATCAGAATAACAAATAAAAGATTCATAAAACTTTTTATTATAAGCTGATTGCTAGTAGTAAGCGGTGACCTTAGTCACTCCAATTATGTATAAAGGAGGTATAGAGTAATAGACCAAGAACTATAGTAGAAATTTATAAGTTTACCAGGTAAAAACGACTATGAAATCGATTTGCTAGATTTCAATTGCCAAATAAGAAATTATTATGTAAGTATGCAAAGATACCACTAATATTACTTTAGAAATAGGATACTAAAGTATACTTATTTAGTGCAACTAAATTACTTCAGTTAAAAAATAAATATGATAAGAGAGGATGGAGTGGTGAAATTTCTTTGTCTAGCAGAAGTTTGTTTGCAAATAGCATTTACCTCATCGATTTTATACACGTTAATTTATAAAAGTAGTATAGCAAGGAATTATCTATAAGTTGTGAGTTGATTATTTATAATGTCTATCATGCATATATATAATACATTGACTCACTCTGAATCAGATTTTATTATTTTAGTAAAATGTACCTAGTCTTCTCAGGTGCTAGTCACCTGTCTCATCTTTCTGTGAGAGAGTATAGAGTGAAAGTATATATCTAGGATAGGAATGGAGTACAAAAACTCGAATTAAAGCCGATTTTCATAAAAATAATTCTAAGCATATATCACAAGTTGAAAGTATATTACAAATAAATACCGAGGGTTGAATTTTTAAAGAAATATTTTCAAATCAAATTAATGAGAATAAAATATCTACTTAAGTACCATAAGTTACAAAAGTTGTGATAAAGGTATTTCGGTTTCACGGTAATCTCCTAGAGCTGTATAAGAAGTAGTGATAATGAGAGAATGAGTTATGTAACTATGATAAATGAAGAGATGTGCGAGGGATCGACATGCTCTCTATCTGTATCATTATTTCATCCAGTTTCTCAATTCATATTTTTACTAGTCAACGTTATTGTACCTATCCAGATCCTCGAACAATGCAATTTGCTTCCAATAATATTCTTCACTCACCTTCCAGATTGTAATCGTCAGAATTAGGTTATACCAATTTATTTTACCTAAACTTCAGGTTCTGTTCTATAATGGAGATTATAAGTCTCTGATTTCAGATATCTCTAGTGTATATAAATTAACTTAAGACCTTAATACAGATTCCTTAATAATCTTTTTTCATCAATATGTAGATTTTTATATAACTCATATTTTGATTTTTAGTATTTCTTTTTATATGTTTTATTTTTCTTTTTTTTTTTTGAGGGTATTGAACGCAATGAATTGTGATTATTTGTGAACATGATTGAACAAAAGACGATTAAATTCTCTCCAATAACGGGAAAACACCTATAACAAAAAGATGTTTACTGTTCAAGACCAAAAGTGATTAATTTACTAAAATGCAAACTGTTTTTTTTAAAATGCTTTCATTAGAACGTGAATCATTTTTACGAAAGTTCCAAAAGTCAGACCCACTTGGTTCATTTCTGTTCACAAGATTTACAATGTCTCGTAATAAATATTAGATTTTATGGAAGATTTTTTTAAGTCCAGTAAAATGCCTGCTATACAACAACTAAGCTTTTTGTATTAGATTTTCAGAATGACAAAGACAATTTGCGTGATGTAAAAGGTTTAATCTTGATTTCAAACAAAAAAAAACTTCTCGAAGAAGTCACTTCGAATGAAAAGTAATATCCTAAAAATTCAAACTTGAATTCCCAGACTCGTGCTAAAAAAATGACAAAAATAATATTAAAAATGTCCTCTGAATACAAGCCTGTCCAAGGGCTCTCATCATTGAATCATTGTAATAATTTTTTCATCAGCCAGAACAAGGGAAAACAAAGATTTGCTTTATTGCTAGACACATTGTATACCAATAACCGAACAGCAACAGAAACGGCATCAACAAAAGCAACAGCAGCAACTACACTCTACTTGCAGTGAAGCTCCATTCTACCCCTTGAATTAAAAATTCAAAAATATTTTTGGATGGTGACTGTCCTTCTAAGAGACTGATGAAATTTTTTTCTTCTAAGGGGTACCTCTGGGAATCAATGTTATGCGGAATTGTGGCAATTATTAAATTAGGACTGATATTATTTCTCTCTCACAGCAATGAGACAATTCAGAGGTGGAGTTGAGAAGAAGTTGTGTCTAAGTCAATAGGAAAACTATAATCGTCATTATCTTGGGATGGTAAGAGAAATTTTCCCTGAAAACGATAGGTCCTGATTCTCAAAGAAACAGGTGCACTACATGCTATATCTTAGATTCCTGAAATTATTCTGTTTTTATAATGTACTATCCTCATTAAGATTCTATCACTTCATTAAATAGATTATTCTAAAAACGTTTCAACTTTCTTCTGTGTCTAATTTCCCATCAAGGATTAGAAAGAACAAAAACACAAGATTGATACAAGAAAGTACTTTATTACGAAATAGGGACCGTCTCTCTTTTATTATGTGAGGACTGTCATTTGAAACGAAATCATACTTATAAAGCATAATAGTGATGAATATTAGATTAGCACACTACAATTTCAAACGATGTATCATATGAGAGAGTATCTTGAGAATATGTCAGTTTAAGAAGACTGTTATAATACACAAATATGTCGTTTGAACTCACTATAGAAGAATCCGCACTGATTAACACCAAATGAAATTAAGAAAAGACCATGATAGCGAGAGTTAAGAGAAAAATTACACCATCACCACGTAGATCGACTTATTTCGTGACTCATTATGTCGGTACGAGCTATTATTCTTATCATTCTGGACAAGATTTGCCATAGTTTCATGGTCTCTATTATATATGTCACATGTTAGGTATAAATATTTAAAATTCTATTCTAATTTCTATTAATATACTGTTAAAATAAAACTGAGACGATCATTTTCTGGTATGATAAAATTTCTCACACTATAAAGTGTGTAATGCGAAATGCTTTATTGGAGTAAGTGTTAATCTAACAGATGTTAGGCACGAGGGAAATACAATCACTCATATACCATATATATAAATTATTAAACTATTTTTCATCCATGATGATGAACATTTTAAGTAAATTTCAATATAAATATTTAGTATTGGAATAGTTACTTGATATGAGAGTTTAATTATTAGCCTCATGCAATAATGATTTAATAGATTTATAATGTGTTTTAGTCCATTCTCACTTCAAAAAACCAAATAATATAAACAAGAAAAACGTCTAGAGTCATTCTGTATAGTAAATATATATCGTGCTGGTCAGGGATAGTCAGAAAATCTGAGAAACTACTATAATTTCTTTAATCGAGCCAATAAGCAATAAAGACTTAACTGAACAATCTTTTTTTCATGTCTGTATGATATTATTCTTATTAATTGTTTTTTTTATAAACAAATATGACATGGTATTTGCAAATTTGTCAAGAGTTCACACGTTTTGTTATGGGTCCTGAATATATGAGTAAAAATAAACAGATAAATAATATTATCAAGATAAGTAGTTATACATAGAGATATATACATTTATCAGAATAAATGATAGGATATAATTCAACTATTTCGTAAATGTAGTGTTTAGTTTCCAATTTGTGAAGAAATTTAATTTCCTGAAAAATAAACATAAATAATGATGATTTAAAGGTTTCTATTATTAAATTTAATATCATAGACAAATAAACCAATTTCTATCACAATTCTATATGGTAGTCTTCAAGTGATAGAGTTTTATGTCATTTTTTTTGTGTTCCAAGTTTATATTCATTATTATTTTTTCGCTTAAAATAAAGTAAACATTTTAAATTGCAAATGTTGTAAATTCGTGCTCACATAAATGCACGCGTAAACGTGGAAAAGAGACTATATAAGCATATCTTTTTTATCTATATCAATTGGATATGAGTTCATTTTCGAGTATAGTGTGTGCCTTAGAGAATCTAATTTCATTACAAATTTTCCTTACACAATAATTTTTCGTCGTAAGTATTAGAAGATGATATGAAAGGCTCTAGAAAAGTCTGTAACACGGCAAAAAAATCGTATGCTCCACTTTCTTAAGCTATGCTATAAGTAATGCAAACACCTAAATTATAACAAATAATAAGAAAAATCTGTCTATATTACAATTTCTTTCTTAAAAATATTATTTACCAAGAAGTTATTAAAAACAATTTCTTGTTAGAAATATTTTTGATTTATTATTTTATTATATCTATGTAAATTTTGATTCATACTATTTGAATTAAACTATTATTATTTAACCTTATACTATATATATAATCACTATATATTTTATAATTAGGGTAGATTTATTCTGGCTATAAGATAATTGCTAGGTAATTTAAAGAAGTAATGAAATTAGGACTAGATACCCAAAAAAACACAATATGAAATAGTATAATAATAAAATCTTTGTACAAGATGGTAAAATATTGTCAATAGATAACAATTCATAACTTAGTTCTTATTCCATATTATACTTATTACAAAACTATCCTAACTTTTTTATAGGCTAACTTATATATTACATTAAAAAAAAAACATATAGAAATAAATATAATAAACGCTCATTTTAAAATAACACACTTTTCCTAAAATCATTACTTTCACTTAACTTTATTTTATCTAAATTAATTTTATATATATATGATAATTATATCTCGATTGTATCTCATGCTTATTGATCATTGCCGAGTTACTTGATAGAGGGATATAATGAGGCCTGCTTTTCTTCTTAAAACATTGAGCTGGCTAAGGTTGTACGTTATGAACACATTACTGTTTTCCTATCTACATAAGTTGCTTTTCTCAGATATAACGAGCTCTCCACATAAGTACAATACCAGTCACAACGGATTAATATATATTCCTTGTAGTAGTATGATTTACAATTTCCTAGATATAGCTGCTAGAACTTCCTTTGGTAGAAATATACCTGCTATATTCTTAATATACAATTACCTATGGATAATTCCTGATTAATTTATACACTTAGTTTTCTATTGATAATATAATAAGATTTTTCTGTCCTTATTTTTTTATTCACTAGGTAATGAGTCTCGTCCTCTCAATTCTGTATGTAATTACTTTAATATAACAGTAATTTTACAATAGTAAGTTTTCGATTATCTTCACCATGTTTGTACTAAATATATAATACTAAATACTTTTAAGGGAATCACTATCTTTTCCTAAGCTAGTATTTATAAAAGAACATCTGTTCTTTATATATCCCTATCTTCCTCTTAATGGGATAGGCCTTCTTGGCTTTCATTTAACTTATAAATACAGTGTCCAAGTAAAATAATATAAAACATTCGATATTTCTTATATCTAGTTGAGGTCAAAGATATTGTTAGAAACTTTGCTAACTGGAAATCTAGCACCTTATTAAAAATATATGGATACTAATCGTAAATATATGTATTAATAGTTACTTGAATAAGTACTTAATTCATTAGTAGAAATGAAGTTTCCTCTCTAAAAGTGACTTGTCTACAATCTATTTATTTTTTTATTTTTATACACGAGGGTGTTTTGTTCATCGCCTTTAATGAGGCAAGGACATATCAATGATTAGATCTGATATTTATTCAATCACTATTTGTAGTTAACATTTAAACGCTCCTGATATGTTTTATTTCATTAATAATCACACATCTTATTACCCATCCTGTTATATCTGAGATATATTCAGTTAAAAGTAGGATACTACTGAAAACTTAGTTGAAAGACATAGAGGAGGAGCCACAACTATAGCTAAGTATTGTATCGCGTAATATTTTGATTTTGAGATACCTATGTCGTAGCACTGATTTGTGTACGCAGTAAATTCCATACGGATATAAATCTCTGACACCACTAAGATTATCCTGCTAAAATAGAAACATCATATTAGAGATTAGAATTTATATAATATTAATCAAATCTCTAATACTAGGTGACCTCCTTCTTTCTTTTTCCTTATCCTACAAACTATGTAGGCATGAGACAATATGCTTTTATATAACATTTTAATATAAAATTAATAAATAAACACTTTTATGAAGTTTACATGACATGCGCCATTGGTCGGTTTATTTGTCTTATCTTGTTCTTTTCCCAAAAAATTGGTGTAAAATTCCAAAGAATAGATTTCTCATTTCTGTGGATCAGAAGAATTAAGTATTTACTTAGAATATTTGTTTTGATAAAGTAAAGTTATTTTCGATAAGTTTTCTATCATGCATGTTTGAGAAGCAAATGCTCGATATCTTACACTACCACCTCAACATTAAAAACTCAAATAATTACTAATGCGCACACTAAAAACTTTATTGAGTCACTTTGAAGATAATTCAAAAAGTCTACAGAAGGTATAAAACATGAATTTATATAGAATATTAAATCAAGGCTCTATATATTATTCAAGAGAGATAAATTCTTATTTGACTTACCTCTGATAGCTAATCTAGTGCATAAATTAATAGTAATAATAACGAATAGGAATTAAATATGGATATAATATATACAACTATGATGAGAAGTATAACAGTGCAAAGCACACATATATAAAACACAAAATGTTTGGTATAAAGTTAATAATATTAATAACAATAAAAACATGGCTCATCTAATCATATATAATTCACATATAATTCCAATACAAAATCAATAAGATATTAATATATAAAAATATCTGTTTTACTCACAAAACTACAAATGGTTTTAATATATATATAAAAAAACATTTCAGATTTTTCAAAGTAATCAATTTGAAATTTATATTTTTTGAAATAAAATAATGAGTATTATAATTACTTAAATGAAAATAATTATATCATTATATTAAATTTATAATTAATGATAATATTACATAATAATATAAAAATATACTATAAGTATATGTATATCAATATTCAATTCATTCTAAATAATCACATTGAAAAGTACAGAAAATATATATAATCTTATTTTTATAAAAAAAAATACATAATAATATATAATTCTTAAGTTGATAAACTCTTAAAACAAATTTCAATCATTTTTCATGAATTCTAAAATTATTTTTTGAAAATAAATATCTTTTCTTTCATAAATGATATTTTGTTATTATTTAAATTTAGACACACAATTTCATATTAAAATAAATTTATTTAGTCTGAGTCACATAAAGAGAAAAGTTTTTATTAATTTTGTTAATTAAGAATTACATTTTTTATAAACATTTAATTTTCTTCAAATAATATAATAATAAATACAATTCCTTTATACATATTCATATAATCAATAATAATAATACAGAGTCTTGAGAGATATAATTATAAGTGGAAAAATAATATCAACAAATTATTATTCACTTTATATCAATCAACTTTTAAAAGCTGGCGCTATTAGCATAATTCTAATATAATAAAATCAGAGAAATATATTCTCAAACTATATTCTTAATATTTCTGTATATTTCAATATTAATATAATTAAATTAGTAATTTTGGTTAAACAATTGAATAAAACAAGTAATAATAAATATAATCAAAAATATATATATAATGAGAGTATATATACATATAATACATTCAAATAGAAAAACAAATATATAATATTAAAGGTTTTAAAAATATATGTAAATTTACAAGAGAAGGGTCAGGATGGATAACAAAAATTTTCGAAATTTCTGAATTTCTACTTGATTTGCTTCTAGGTCCCAGGATCCTATTCCCGATGATTTTTTATAAATTTTACTATGATTTTTAAAGCCTAGTATATATATTTATATATTTTATATATATATACATTGGTGATTTTTATTGTAAGAAAGGTTTGTTTTCATCATGGAGCTATCAGTGTGAGCAAATTTAACAATTTTGACATTTCCTCTAAGCTCCCCTCCTTTTTGTTTACTCCTTCTCTTTTTTTTTTGATGACACTATAATCAGAGAAAATGCAATGTTATTAAATCTTTTATTGAAGTATCCTCAATCAAAATCATAAATCTATATTCTAAAAGAAATTTATTTAAAAAATGGTTAATTGTCTGTCTGTTATCACCATCTTCTTTCCTTATAAATGTTACCGACATGATTAAGTATTAACGATGCGCCTTTCATCTACACTTATCTTCTATCAACATTTTAATAATTAATTGAATATTTTCAAAGTAATTGTACTATTATTTTGTACCTTTGTACTTATTTATTTAACATAGTGTACTATTCTTAACACGGAATTATTTCTGTCTTATGGCATAAAAAAAAAAAGTCCTTGTTCACTCTTTCTAGCTTAAGTTCATATAATCTTTAATAGTCGTGGGTGGAGATCCATTCTCATCATCCTCTTCAACCAAATCATTTCTATAACCATAGTAATGTCTTCTGGTTCTTCTTCTATATTTTCTAGAAAAATAAACCGATGAGATATTAGTATAGAAGGGAAATATTCTAAAATCTGATCCTCTGTATGATCAAAATCATGTGGATCTTCTTCAATATTCACAGAATGGTCTGAAGAATTTCGTAGGAATCCATTTTCACTAGAATCTCCTAATATGTAATCTATGAACGTTTGTCGTCTCCTATGTCCCTCGGAAGACATATTACTATCTGTGTCTTCCCAACCTACTGCTTCTATAATTCGGTTAAATATATTCTGGTATTCGTATATACTCAGTCCAGGAGGCAAGCTAGGATTACTGTGCTCACTTGGTGCCTCTAATGGATGAATTTGACTACTAATTGTGCCCAAATGATTTATTGGAATACAATAATTGTGATCTACCATATGTCTATTTCTAAGAGATTCTGTTGGTGATTCTGGGCATTCATTATCAAAAGGACCTCCATATAACTGATCCAAATTATTCATAATTGTTTGAAATCTTCTAGTTCTCTCAGAGGAAATATCGCTTTCGATATTTCTTAAAGTAGATGATTGTATATTTTGATACATTAAATCGTCTATTTCTGATGTATAACCATCCAAATTAGTACAATAATCATGGTCTAATATATGTGGATCAAGTTCTATATCTTGATGATCATTACTATTGTTACTAGGCTCTACTGGGGATTCTTGATGTGCATTATCATTGTTGAAAGCTTCATTATCATTAGAAATACCCATAATATGGTCTATAACTTCTGGTTCTTCTAACCATGCCATGAGAGATGCGTCTTCTTCGGAAGGTTCCCATTCTAACAGGGATAAGGTGTCTATTGAACCTTCTCCTTCTTCTATGATGACATTATCCAAATCTTCTTCATAATCAAGATCTGATAGAACCATATCAATATACCATCCAAAATCATTATCTATTGGCGGTAATTCTGAAGGAATATTTTGCATACGATAAACAATAAAATCATTTACCGGAGGATATATGTTTCTTTGACATTCTGTAGAAATATCACCTAGGTCTTCTACTGTGGGAATAGTTTCATTGTCTATCCAAGGCACAGTAGGCATTCTGTATCGATATTGTCTCAATAACAATAATCTAGTTATTATTTCTGACTGTTAGAAAAAGTTCGCTGTTCTTCTAAATAAATTTTTGCCTATTATGAGGCCCGATTAAAATAATTACTCCAAAGCTTCATTCAATAGAATTTGTATGATGATAAGTTAGACTTTGCAACATTCTTTCATCTTCTTTGTTATCCTCACGTTCCTTTCCATTTATTGGTCACGATATGTGTGCAGTTTATCAAATCTATTTTAATGAAAAGAATACATATTCCTATTTATTTCAAAAATTATAGAAAATTTTATAAAGGTCAATGTTTGAAAAAAAAAGTTTATCTTTAAAAATATTCTTGAAGAAATTTTGATAATTATTTCTTTAATTTAAGAAAAGTGATTCAAGGAAAGTTTTTTTAACTTCTCTTTTAAGAAACTAATCAAAAAGATTCTGGTTCTGTGGTAATATATACGGTTAACTATTTTAACAAATGGATGGTGAAGTATTTTATGAAGATGGTAAAATTATTCTTAACTTGTTAAATTTAAGAACTTAGGTCATGTTTGAAAAAAGAGTTCCTTTAAAAAAAGGGCAAAAACAGAAAATATTACATCTAGTTCTATAGCATTTTTTCGAAGCTCTGTTAAGTAAGTTTCTAAGTCATTTAGTAAAAACTAAAAATTTCTCAAAACATTTCTTCCAAAGTCTTGCAAAAGCATATTTTTCCATGCTCTTTGTTAAGTCACTTTTGTTCTACAGTCTTTTCAATATGTAATAAGTGAATGTTTTAAAAGAAAATATAGACATTTAAAAAAACACCAAAAAAAAAATAAAAAAACCGCTTTGATGTTTACTAGAAAATTAATTAAAATATTATAAATGTTAGTTTTAAATCAATTGTACAGTTAATGTGACTATTGTTCATAAAATTGGTTACTAATTAGATATTTAAATGAATGTCATACCTCACTAATTTATAATACCCATAGAATTTTTTAGATCACTTTGTTATTACACCTTTGAAGTTTTACAAAAATTGTAGGAAACTATTGTTTCTAAATTTCTTAGTTTATATACACACAAACAGTTTATTTGTTAAAGTTCATTTTCAAAAACGAAAATATTTTTTTTCACCAAATTTTTATGTTCAATGTTTATATTATGTAATATAATTTGTATCAATATTATAATTTTCATAAATATAGTACGAAAAATCTTAATCCTAAATTTATAAATTTATTTAATTGTCAATCACAATTTAAATAAAATATTCTTGATTTAAGATATTAGAGATAAATTTTATACAGCTTATAAATCCCTCAAAGAGGAAAGGATAATTAATCTACTTTTTAATATCTATCTATTAATAAAATATATAGTGGAATAAAAATAAAAGACTATAAATAATTTGTACAAATATATAAATAAAATAGTAACACACAAATAATATATTTTGATTATATTATATAAATATAAAAATCATAAATCCTAGAAAATATAAAAATAAATTTCTATGTTCTGATTTGATAATGGAATTATCCTTTAAAATATAATATAGAAAAGAATTCCGGCGGTTCCTTTAGGAACCGCCGGAATCATCTCTTCTTGACCTTCTTGTCTATAAATGAATTTTCAAAACATGTTGAACTTTCTGTTCTGAATGCGAGGAAAAAGAGGAAACACCAACAACGACAGCAGAACCAACTATGTCAAAATTTTTCAAAAGTGAACTTATCTGGGAACAAGTGAACTATTTCTGAAAAGCTGACATGTTCTTCAACTTATAGCTCTTTTGTATTCTATCTAAAGATCTTTATTGAACTCTTCTCAATCTATTTTTCTACGATCATCGTGGAATCTCAATTCACTGCTTTCGATCGCCAGTACGGAGTGCAACTTTATTGTTCTGCAACCCAGATGACATTCGTATTGCTGAAAGATTCTTGAACATCTGGCTGCTTCATAATAACTAGTGCCCTATCGTAACAGCTCCAATCTTACTCACGTTTTTTGTATCTCCAATTCTGGAAAATAACTTTGAAGAACAGTTCAGTTGTGTATCAAACCCTCTACTCTCGAAACGTTAGTCTATAAGTTTCTCTGAACAACTTGTGAACGAGAGATTTCTCTTTTAGAAGAATATTTGTGATCTGATATGTGGCACAGAGACATCGTAACCATTTATCCTACATGAGATGGCATACAAAGGAGAACTTGACAGATTGCTCTATGGTGCCTAAGATTACTCAGGAAAGAACTGTCCTCTAATACTCTTCTATTCCTCTGCTCCTCCAATGAGCACACATTCTTTCCTCCATCTCCTGTTTATTTCTGTTGATCTCCCTATCTGGCTTGCTCTTTGCTAACTTATGTCTAGACTTGGTCAGGGTTCATACATTTAGATACCATTCTACGTTCGTTGACCTTTAAAACAATATCTGTTCCTGACTGACACTATATTTTACGCTGTCCTTGATGAGTTGCCTTTTAATCTAAGTTTTGTACGAGACTTACTATTTTCTCTCATTTTCCACCATATTTACTTGTCAAAATAAGTTGTTTCCTTCGGGGGATGCTCTTATCTCCTACTTTATATTCCTACTTTCATTAATGATCTTCACTCACCTTGACATTAACAATCAATAACATCCATCAAATTTTTATCACACTATTTTATCCGATGACCGACCCTACATTATCTAATATTTTCTTATAAACACTACTAAAAATTACAATCAATATATTTTAGGCTGCTTACCTTATCGTAAATATTAACACATAACATATAAGAAAAACATAATAGCACTCATAAGATAACACATTAACTATCCTTTTGTCTTTTATTTTTTATATCACACAAAAATAAACAAGTAATTTTCGGTTCCATGTTTATTTTGATTCTCACGATAAGGAAATTTTGATCGAGAAATAAATAGGGTCATTTTCGCTTTTTGCGCTGTTGTGTTTTTTACTTGTCAACAAAATACGGGGTCGTCTGAACCTATTATAGTACTCGGAAATTATCTCGCAAATTCTTCGTAAAAACCTCAACTATATCTATAACATATCATTACTTAAATCAAAAATACTATACTGATATCTTAATCTAAGATCGAGCCTTCACTACGAAAATGATATTATAAAGACCATATGTCTAGCATTATAAAATAATCAAAGAAACGGTTCTTCTATACGCGAATAACTAAAATCCAAAATAACAGAATCCAACACTAAAACAACAAAAAAAGTGATTGGACAATATAACAACCAAAACAACACAACAACAGTTCAAAATTATTATTCATAAAATCTAAATAAAATAATATAGTCAAAGAGAATCTTTGTCGCGTGTTGGAAACCTCAACATCAACAATGTGCTAGGGGCGCCTCCAAAATGAAGTGATTTGTTCTTGTAAAAGCGATAAAGAAGCAGAAGCGTTAAGAACTGAGTATGTCAATATTCAATATCACGAGATGTCAAATTACGACGTTTCTCAGTTCGTCCTAGCCAACTGCTGAGATACAAACTCTATCTTTGATTTTCTCTCGGCCTTCCTCTAGCGTGCTTCATTTCCTCTTGTGCTATCCCATTATCACACAGTTCTTATGTGAACAAGGTGAATGGAGGGCCTCATCCGCATATACTATATTCCTTTACGATATCTACTAGTTCTGCTGAATCGGGTTTTTAAATTCGAACTTCATGTATGCTCAAATACTGAAAGAACTCTCGAGTAGAATTCAGTAGCCTTTCGCGACGAGCGGCACCTGGTATCTAATCACCCGGCTTCTGTAGCTATTTTAAGTTGCGAGCTCCAGTAAAGTTACCTCGCTTGTAAATTATGGAAACTGATTCCAACCTTATAATTAAACTAGCTCTCTGAATAATTAACAGGCTAATACGGAAAAATAATGCGTTTGCCAGTTCAACTGTTACTTAATAATGGACATTCTCGTAAGGTCTAAATCGGTGTGCTGATTCAGTCGGCGGGTTCAAAAAAAAAAGAGATGTTTAAAGGGGAAGTGGTAAATGTAATTGAGAAAAAGGCTTTATCTCTTTTGGTGGCTAGAAGCTAAACCCCCCGTAGAGGGGCAGGTAGGGTGCTGTCGAAGACTTAGAAAAAATCATCTCTCACTAGATCAAACCTCCATCCGCGACCAAAAGACATACACAAAAGCCGTTTTGAGGATATACGACCTCCGTAGTAATACAAAAAGTAAGATACAAGTAAAGCATAGTAACAAAAATGATAATAACTAAGCTACAAAGAATGGAATAATATTTTGTAAGCTTACATTATTTGGTAAAACAGGTTGGTAGATTCACAATCCACGAACTAGTAATCGGATAGCTCGACGTGCGTTGCAGCTATCCTTCGATATGCTGGGCTAGCCTTCTGTTCTGATTGAATATAAAATGCAAACTTAGTTCCATACATTCTTAAGAGAAAATATAATACTATACACATGGATAATAACTGGAATTTAAGTAAAATACATCCACACCCAGTCCGTAAGCCGTGCCTGCGGCTTATAATACAAATTCACACTACGCGAGAGATAATAGTTAGCTGGTGTCTTAGCTTAGAGTAGTTCGATACTGAGCGTGTAAGCATCCTACTGCCTTCTCACCTAATAGTTAAATAATGGGCATATCTGCACACTCGTGGGTCGGGTTGGGTGACACACTAGCTATAGAACTAATAATGACATATAGGAAAAAAGATACATTAAAAACTCGCTCTCGAAACTCCTACTATACTCCGAACAGATCATAAAGATACGTTATATCTTTATTGTGTTGTAATTAGCTTTCAGATAAGTGAGATATGTAATGTATTTGACGCTCGCCGACAAATAGATAACTTATTGACGATGAGAATAGAGCGTATTTACTCCTAGTTATCTTAAGAGTCGTGGACAGAGCTTGTGAGATTCTGGACGTCACAGTCGTCGATGTGTTGTGATAGTGGAAATGTAGGGTGTCATAAAATAAATTTGACACGTTGATTATATATAAGCTCACAACGTGAATCTTTGTATTGATCAAAAGCTGTGAGTGATCAGAATGTTATCAAGTTTTATGATTGAAAATCTGATTATTCGTTGGTGTACCAAGAATCAATTGGAAGATGCCTTCGATATGACATCTAATCTAAGAAAACAGTATGGTGCTTGCGAATCACTTATCGTTAGATTAGAGGACAAAACTAAGACATCACATGTTGAACCTTTACTCAGGAATGGAAACACTCAACGAGACATGGTAGAATGTCGACTGAGGCGCTGGCTTATGCCTTGCGCACCATATCTATATTGATCCTCCATTGGGTGACGGGCGCTGTTAGGCAAGATAGCTGGCCTGGACGAGCCAGAGATTCCGTGATGAGCCGCAAGTTAACCACCATAGCGTGAATGAACTAAATAGTAGATAATACAGAGAAATATATGATACCTTTTCACATTGCCGGTGTTGATAGAGCAACTCAGGTCCAATGGACTAAGTTGTGTCAAAATAGTGAACAGGTGCAGTGTTGGTGTGGCTAATGCCTCATAGGCACTACAATAGATATATATAATGTAACTAGATGTCACGTGATAGGGTATATACGTTAAGAGTCGCAACAATAAACTATGATATTTATCTTAGCAATGAATAAAGAAGATGAAGCTTTTAATATGTTATAAAAGGTGATAATAAAACCGATATTAAAATTAAATAATTACGGCTTTCAAGGCAAAAAAGTACGCTTTAGAAATGTTGGGTATTGGTAATGAGTGAACTATAATCCGGTAACAATTGAGTAAAACTCTTCTAATCTACCAGGTGATTATACCTATAATAAAGTCTAATACATAAGATACACTAATATGATTAATATTTATGGCCATTGTATTAATATCTATGGCTTATCTACTATATTCATCTATGCTCAGTCACAAATACATGAAAAATATCACACAAAGAAAGGGTCTACTCAGTAATTCCATATATTTAATATGTAATTTAAGAGTTGGTATATTAAATAAAATTTAATAAAGTAGAATATGTAAATGAGAGCTAAATGAAAAATTATAGTCTCCAATAGTATAATAAGAATAAGTATTTATAATAGTCACCAATAGTAACAGAAATCTTAAATAAAATTAAGTAATACTATAATAATTACATAGAATTCAATCCTCGTGAACTAAATTTAACATAACAAGACCAGAAAACAATAATGAAAACAAGTACACGCAATAATGAGCTAATTATAAAATATTATAGAGTAATAAGAATAAAGGTAATAAATAAATTATCAAACGTATAAATTCCTTGAAGAAGCATTTTCATAAGGAAAATATTAATATAGATATGATAGATACTGATGTATATAAAATATGAATTTACATTATATACTAAGACCATTCAATCATCTCCATATGAAAACAAATACGTAAAGAGATTAGCATAAACTGAGATTACAACTCCTGGCGCTACGGCAAAACACGAAACCATAATAACATAACAAGATTAAATAGAATTAAACTAAAATTATCAAATAATAAACGTATAAAATAATAATAGTAAATAAATTAATTAAAGGTATATAAATATACAATATAAATATATATAAGTTAGTAACCTCTCACCATATAACCAAAACTCTACGATCAATCTACCTTAGACTATAGTACTGAAATAACGAACCTGGCTATTAGAAAAATAAAAAGATAAAAATAATATTAATATATATAAAAAATACGTATATTAATGACTATATATATTTAATATATATATATATATTATAATTATTTAATATATGATATAATATTATATTTAAACTATATATATATAATTATATATATAATTAAATTATAAATTACATATTATATTATATACAATATGAATATATGTAAATCTAGCCAATAATAAAAAAAAGTATATTAATATTATATATATAATATATTATATGTGTGTAATAGTAAAAGAAAATAGAAATTACTTCCCAATATTATATTAAATTAAAAAATATAATACTAACGCTAAAATATGATGAATCACTAATAAACCCTACGCGTAGATAACGAAAGTATATTATAAATCCTATATATAACGTGATAGACAATAGCAAACAGGACGATTGTTTCCGATATAAGTACTCAATTCGAATACTCTTCGCGCAAGCATAATGTCAATGAACACATAAACATAAACTAACACCCTGCATCTCCCTAAACTATACGTGATCCCACGTCAATCGATATCAACTCTCGGCGGCCGCAGCCCTCGGCGCACATCCTGAGGGTCGCAATAATAGATATTATATACGATAGCGTACTAAAGACATCAATACTCAGTGAAATAATAGGGGTCAGACTTATTTTCTACTAGGGCCTCATTAAATCACAATCAAATGCTCTCGATATTCTCCATAAGAATCTCTATTCATAGATGGCATTCTTAATAAAGATCACGATTCTCCTCTCTGTCTATGGAGATTTTAATCTAATCTAAGTATATTAACAAATGTATATATCAATTTCTATCAAATATACAGACAGAATGTAGGTCACATAACGAAAACCTATAATGGATAGTAATACAAGATAGATAATCCCATTAAAATAAACTAAATACTATTTGTTAATTACATTAATATTATAAAGTCCAATACAAACTCTTTTTCAGATAGTTCCAATGTTCTTGTTTTATTATATGTTGATGTTGATGTAGGGCTCTATTATTCAGAACCTTCAGGTATGTGGAATTATTTATGTTATATATCGTAATATTTTTACTTTATCATAATAAAATGCGTTTTCTTTTAATTGAATCTGATAAATAATTTTAATATTAAGGATTTTGAGTTTAACTTTAATATAATCTTCCTCGTGTTACGTTGGTTAGACCTAACTTTTTGTTTTAGTTTTGATTTGAGCATGTTAAGATTGGACACTGTGTATGGGCCTAAGTAGGTTAGAGTTGTATTAGAAGTAGCTCAAAAAAATTAAGATTAATTGGAAAATTATTAACAAATTATCGTACTAAGTATAATCTTGATCATTGTTTTTGTATCCTTGTGAACGAGTTATAGATATCGATATATCTAAAAGTGCAGTTGATGTAGGCGCAATAGTCGGGTAAAACAGCGCCAAAACTGTCGGTAATTTTCTAGTGCTAGGGGCTGGTAGCCAATTTCCACAGAACTGCAAATGCATTAAATTGAATAGGCCTACTTAAAAAAAAATGACTAATTACTGAAATCAAATAAGAGTGGAGTTAAAGTTTTCCTTTTACTCCATCTTGTACCTAGTATAGTCTTCAGAGCATCACCTCTGGGCAAGCATGGTTGCCAGTAGGGTTGACCAATGCAGCAGGTGTGGTGCAGTACAGCATAATTCTAGTTTAGTAGAGTGGTTTTAAAAATATGGAGGTGGTGTCAAGTGAGATTTGAAAACAATGACTGGTAAATGTTTACATTAAGGTCCTCTACTTAAATTTTCACAATTTTTTTCTGAGTACACTCCAAAGGCATTAAAATGAAAAAATTTAAAGTCTGTAAAGTGGTTATAATATTATTTGTTGTAGTAAATTTTCCCAGTAATTGGAGTGATTATAACCTTATCAACACAAATACTATATTAAAACTATAAACATTTAATGTGTGAAAATGGTATCAATAAATTATTTGAAGTTTTTTTTATTGATTTTTCATACATTTTAAGTTTATATTTGCAATAAAAGTATAAAAAATATTTATGAAAATCATAATTGTTTCATTCCATTAGTGTAGGGATGAAGAAACTCTTTCGAAATTTGTTTCAGATTATCTATACATCAATATCATTATTTTTTGATAATTTTTTTTTTTTTCATGATTATTAAAGATTCTATTTTATAAATAATGTATTTAAATAATTGTAAATTTTTTTAAAAAAAATTTGCAAGAACTTTTTTTTATGTAAGAATACAGTAAAAAAAAAAAAAAAAAATATATATATATATATATTTTCTCACCACTCAAGCCCTCTGTAGCGTCTCCCTGTCGTTTGCGATCTTCTCCACTGACCCTCTCTTTGGACAGTCCAATATCCCCATCCTAATCCACGTCCAACCTTCGCCACCTCCGCCCCACTCATCCTCCATCTTTCTTGCATCTGGCAGTCTTCTACCTGCAGGCTACATGCATTAAAATCTAAGCCGGGTATCTCTCTTTACCATCCTTTAGTGTCCATACTATTCTCAGGTTGTTGTCTTATCAGATCTCACGCCTCGCCCCAATCCTCTCATCTCAGATTCATTTCTTCTCTTTCTGGTTACCCCCACTATCAACCTCAACACCTCATATCCGCCGCCACCATCTTACTCCTGTTCTAGTTGTAAGTGGCCATTACAACCACCCAAACAAAAGTACTGGTCTCAAAATCGCATGTAATAAATCCAGGTTTTAAACCTGTCTTCGTCACGTCTTTGTCAGGCAGGGATATAACAGACCAACTCCTTAGAGCTAGTTCACTATCTTCCTCTATTACCCTTCCACATTCAACTGCTGTTTACTGTAATTTTCACAAAATACTTAAAGTTCCTCGCATCTTTTATCCTTTCCCCACCAATCTCCATGTTCAAGCTCTCTCCTTCTCTAGTTATCTTCATCACTCATTTTTTCTCATATTCATCCTCAATCCCTTCCGTCAGCACCTGCTCCCATCTAATCAGTTACTCTCTGTAATGTCTCCCTGTCTTTCAATATAATATATATATATATTATATACTATATATATATTATAATATATTATATATATATTATATATATATTATATATATATAATATATATATAGTATATATATATATATAATATATTATTATAATATATTATATATATATACTAGGTAGTGTAGAGTGTGGCATCACCAATTTTTATAAAATCACAGGATACTCTTAAAAAAAAAATGAATAAAAAAACTGAAAATGATTTACGTCTATTGGAAAAAAAAGTTACAGCCTCAAAGTTTAAAATTTTCTCATAGGCTATTCTTATAAAAAAAACTTAACAGCCCTCAAGTTCATTTTACAATCATTCTAGTTTAGGTTATGATATTATGTTAGATTTAAGATTTACTGTCTGTATATTAAAAAACATATAAGCTTAAACTAGAGGTATAAAATGAGACCAACCTGTGGATCAACAATGAAAAGTGTATGGGAGTTTTAACAACGTTGAAAGGTTATTATTTTTTTCTAAAGCCACCAATCACTTAAATTTTTTTTTTTTCATTATTTTGACCACACGTTTAAGTATTCTTTAACCTTCAGTGATGCTTTGGTTCTTACTGCTTCCATTACCATATATATATATATATATATATATCATATAATATATATATATATATAATATATATATATATATATATATATATATATAATATATATATATATTATATATATATATATATATATATATATATATATATATATCATATATATATAATATATATAATATATTATATATAGTAATATATATATGTATTTTCTATATTTTGAATCAGTTCATATTTCTGAAAATTTCTAATTCAAAAATTTCCAAGTCAGAAAAGTTAAGTTTAAGTTTTTTAAGAAAATGCTTTAGTGGCAAGCTTCTGGATAATTCAGAAGCTTACCACTAAAGAATTTTCTTAAAAAACTTAACTTAACTTAACTTGTTCTTAACTTGATTTTTTTGACTTAGAAAATTTTTTCAGAAAATATAACTGATTCAAATCTAGAACTTTCGTATATATATAATATATATATATATATATATATATATATAAATAATATATAATATATATAATATATATATATATATATATTATATTCATCGGCGATACAGCCAGATATACGAATGACCAGGTATATGCACAAAATGAGAGCTTGTTTATCAACTGATTGAGCTACTGATCTGAGTCTAAATTGAAAAACAAGTAGCTAATTAAAAAAAAAAAAAAAGTTAATCACAGGTAACAGAACAAACCTATTTTTCTATGTACATATGACCAAACGCTTAAAATATTGACAAGATTGAAATTTTAAACAAATTTTTTTTAAAATTTAAATCGGATATGGTTATATTATGTGACATCTATAATTTTCCTGACTTTTAGAAGGGTAAATACCTCCAATCTTTACACAATAGCCAGTTCTATAAGTCTTGGTGGACAGGCAAATTACTGCTCAATGAATTACAATTTAAACAGTCATCCCTTAAATCAAATAATGAAGCCTCTCGCCTAATTAATTTTTTACCAAATCGAGTTTTCTTGGTTGGTCTTGTCTTGATTGATTCTAATATGGTATCCTATACCTATAAAATTAGTTAATGCCCACCATTTAGCCAAGTTGGGTAACTTAGGATTGATTTCTAATTTTGATCAAAACCCTGATATTTTAAACTTCAGTGATAGGTCCCTCTCCATCTCTTAAAAAATGCACACTCAAGACTACTTAGTCCCTTCTCATCCAACTAAGGATTTAAATGCTCAACCAACCCTTATTACCATCACAAACTTTCCTACATACTCTGCATCATCCATTCCTTTTCATCCAATATATATCCTAAATATTTAAACTCAGATAAGTGTTGTAGTTGTTCACCTTCCAACAGCTTCATACTGAGGTCTGTCCTCACTTTCAACCTTTACCTTACTCTTTATCTACATTTACCTTCAAACATCTCAAACACCCTACCAAATCTCTTTACCAATCCTCTCAAACTCTCATTCGCCAAAACAAAACCAATCATCGCATATAAATAGTAGCCACACCCTCCACTCTTCCATTCTACATATCATTTAAAAAATCATTTATATATTCACATTCATATAAAAAAATCATTTAAAAAAATAATTTATATATTTATAGTCATATATAAAAAAAATCATTTATATATTTATAGTCATATATAAAAAAATTATTTAAAAAAAAATTTATATATTTATAGTCATATATAAAAAATTCATTTAAAAAATCATTTATATATTTATAGTCATATATAAAAAATCATTTAAAAAAATCATTAATATATTCACATTCATATAAAAAAATCATTTAAAAAATCATTTATATATTTATAGTCATATATAAAAAATTATTTAAAAAATCATTTATATATTTATAGTCATATATAAAATCACTTATAAATCCTTCTTTCAAGTTATTAAGAAATTCATTTCTAAAGTTACATGAGTCGTAAATCATTAATAAATCCAATTATGAAGTCGAGAAAAGGCTTAAAATTGAAGTAAAAAAATCATTTACACTTGGAAAATTAATCAAATATCAATTATGAAGTCGAGAAAAGGCTTAAAATTGAAGGAAAACTGAATATCATTCTACACTTGAGTACTCAAAGAAAATTCAAAATATCATAATAGATTTAACGTAAGATTATGATAAACACACCTCCTCTACTACTTCTAACAACATAACCTTTGATTCTTCACCAATCGGTCACTCGTCTCACTCTTTTGACCAAAGTACAAGCTTAAACCTTCCTCTCAATACTCACAATAAACATATTCCTCTACTACAGTTTCTACAGTTAAATCTGACAACCTTATCTTATTTATATAAGTATAATGGTACTATTACTGTCTCTCAAATCTCCTACAACAAACAAAATAAGAAAATCAAAATGCTTTAGCTTACACAATTCCAAATCCATCTAATCGATCATAAGATGTCTACTTCGTTATTATTCATATTCACTTATTTGATATAAGGGAATATATACCTATAGATCTTTTACCATTCTTTAAATCCCTTACTTTGTCTTTTAATTACTTGTCCAAACCTACACTAATTACCTCTATCAACTCATAATTCCCTATCTTCTTGCACCATCAAAACCCATACACACATATTCACTGTCACCTTCATATCTACTACTCATAATGTTTTATGCATGATTTTCAAAGTTTATCATATATTCTCTAATGTCTTAACACTGGAGACAGATGCCTATATGTGTTTTCCCATATAGTGGATTTGGTTTGTGTTCATGCTGAATCTGAAGAGAGTGTCCAAGGTTTGTAGGTAGAGGGAGAACCAGTGAAATGAATGTGGTGTGTATAATTGTGATATAGTAGGTGGTTTGAAAAAGTATAATAGTAGATGAGAGTATAAGGTTATAAGTATAATGTAGTGATGTATGCAGTGTGAATTGCTGATATTGCCGTGCATGCAACTGCGAACAAGTGTCTTGAGTTTAATGTTAATAATTTCTTATTTGTTGGTAATGAAGTGAAAATTGTAGAATGGTAGGAAGTTGTCAGTGCAGATTAAAATCCTTGTTGAAAAGTCTTTTGAGTGTTGCTTAGGCTTTGCATGAGGTATTGTGGCTTACCTCTTGTGAGTTAACGTGATAGACCAAATATATGTAGCTGAAACCTAATAGAGTCACGAATAGGATGTTATAGATCTTGTACAATTGTGTTCAAGTAGCAATTTTAATATATGCGTGCTTAGTGTGTTTCTAATAAATTAGGTTGTGAGAATGTAATGTATAAAATGAATGTGATATGATTGCTTATTAGTGTAGTTGTGCTTGGTGTTAGAAAGAGTAAATGAGAAAATAGTAATTACATCAATCAACTTTAAGAACATAAGAAGAACAGGTGATCAGTTTAAGAAGCCACCATGGCCGTATTCGAGAGGTGTGCGCAGGTCAACCCATCGTAGCACCACACATGCATCTTCTGTCAAATCCACAAAGTACCCAGGAATTTGTAAATAAGGGCTGGTGTCTTCTTTCCCGAATGAGACGGCAGTTTCAGAATTTCTGTAATCTCTCCATATCCACTCAATTGTTTGTATTAACCCTTACGAATAAATACCATAAATAGATGACATTTACCCAAAACACATCCACATGCCTTATAACTAAGTCTATGTCTACACATTTGTCTCTAGCGTATACATATATCGAACTACTTTTTAACTATAGAAAACCATGCCAATATGCGCTTTCTGTCTACCAATACTTACGAACCTGTGAAGTACCCACCATCCAAATCCCTATACGCTATCCAACCCTTTCATAATGTTGCAATTGAGTCACACTCAACAACCTCCTGTGGCAATCATTCCAAAATTTAACAAACCCATTATGTCCTGTATTCATGGATTCTGTGTTCTTATATCTCTCTAAGGATGTGTCATTGCTTTCTTTTTTAATTTCTATGTATATAGCTCATAGATCACGATGTCATAGTGCATTCATTAACAATGAAATGTAATAATTATTAATATTGGTATTACCGATTTAAATATTGTGTATCAGTATAGATACAAGAATAATTGTGTTTAGACTTGTATCATTGTCCCCTCTGAAAATCGGTTCTTCTACAGAATAACATTTCCTATCCTTTTCAGACTCCTCTTCCTCGTGACTAGCTAACTTACGCCATCTAATCACCAGTGATTCATAAATCTTTGATCTTCTTACAAGTTGCACTGCTCGTTCTTAGCATCTATCTAAAGTTCTTATCTATTAAGATACAGGGCCCAAACTTGTGCACAATACTCTATTATTGGCCTACATAGCTTACTATATAGTTTACTTATTATTCCTTGCTCTTGTAAACAACATTGCGATTTATTATGCCAGCATCTTATTAGCTTTATTTCTAGCTTCAAACAATCAGTATTTCGGGAGGTGAAGATAGGTCACCGTTTAATTTGCCGTTTGTTTACGGTAGATTTCCAAATTGTTTCCGAATTAAAGCTACTTTGACATTAATATTAATCAGAAAGGAAGTGGATTAAACTTTTATCGCTTCTCAACAATACTGCTGTTACTTTAAGGTTTTTTTACGTCTTCCACGTCATTAATTTAGGAGATATCTAATTACCTTATTTCTTTGGTTGCAGCAGAGTATCAATCAACTTTTATTTTTTATCCTCGCCGACTACGGTCGATTAGTTTATACGTCCTTTACGGTTGACCTTTTTGGTCCAGTCACATTGTTAGTAAAAATTTTCGGTTTTTAATATTTTTTTGGAACTTTTAGCATGGCCATTATGTAATTATGTCCTTTCTTAGTTGTTTTAGCAAATATTTTATTTATCGTTTGTTATTTATTTTTAATAAATTTTGAATTGCTGTGTATATTTTAACAAATTTTTCCATAGAGTACTCTATCATTCGCTATAAAAAGCAAGGGTGGTGAGGTCGTAATTCTTATATTAGGAAATTTATTACTTCACTATGTTTCGTATATTTTATACGAATACGTAATAATTACTGAATAAACCTTGATGCTTACTTTCAAATTACTGCTTATAATCACACCTAAATCTTTTTCCTGGTCCACAGAAGCTCAACCATATCAAACCATTCATATCAGTAATTAAAATCCTTATTCAAGTTACCAGTGTGAAGAACCTTACACTTTTTTCATCTTATTTATATTTTTGTGCTAACGTTTTTTTTTCTTAATCACTCTTGTTTATTCTCTCAATAGCCATCATATTAGAATCATTATAATATACCCTTCCCACACTATGCCTAACTGTAGGTAGCCCTACTTTGCTGTGTATCATCATGCGTCGATAACTAATAAAAATACTATTTGAATTAGAACCTCCAATAGTGTTTTCTTAACATCATGTATATATATAATGAGAAACAAACATGGCCCATATCACTGAAACTCACCTGCTGACATACCACTCTATGCACATTTTCCCATGAGACTTATTCATTATATTTTCTCACTGTTTCTTCTCTATTACATCAACCTACTCTTTAATCAACTAGTACCACTCCACCTATACACATGCAAATATATCTTCTTCTCTTGTAGCATATATGTAGGAACCTTATCAAAAGCTTTGCTAATAGTCTAAATATATAATAATCAACTGATCTCCTATTAATATCGGTCAATGCAGTCAGGTAAATGATCATTAAATTCTAATATAGATTGTTCTGAAAACATGACTTACCCTTTCTGAATCTCTCTCCGATGACTGGGAGTCATACAAATACCTTGTTATCTCTAAATATTTCTCGAATTATGACCTTTCTAGTAACTTTTTCCAGATATCATTATAATACCAGAGATGCTTAGGCTAACTTTGGGATTTTTAAAACCTTAATAATTTTACCCAGATCTTCCTTACATATAACCCTTCTAATATAAAAGCACAAACATATATCCGTTTTCAATGTCATTACTTAGTATACCTCACCAAATGTTATTAGATCGCTCGTTAAAAATCAAATACAGTGCCTTTTGCAATGCTGGTACTACTTCTTTCAAAATTTACCATATGTAATAATATACCTTCATAAGCGCCTGCAGTGGCCATTTGACCATAATATTCATACTAGCGATATTTTTACTATCAAATTCAAATTCTGTAAGTCTTAATTTGTTACATGTAATATTTACAAACTATTAATTAGTCTCCAAACTATTATCTATCTTCCTCAGTAAACACTGAAGCAAATAAGCATTGAAAATGTTGACCTCAAATATAATGTACTTATTCAAAAACTATAAATTTTTCATCAATTTAATAGGACCTATTGTCATTTTCTTCCTTTTAATTTATTAAAAGCTATATAAAAAAAAACTTTCTTCAGGTCCTTACTAGTTTTTCGCCATAATTAATATCTGCCTCTCTTTTGCTCACTTTCTTTTCTTTGAATAAGTATTTATGGATGATAGTTGGTTGGTTCAAGGTTATGTATTAGTCGTGAGTGTGTTGTGTTGGGAATCAAACTGGCTGGAGAATGAAGAAAAAAGTGTGATTGACAGTAAGTGACTATGCTCGAAGGATAGTCAGTATAGTGGTTTGTCGCAGAGGCTGATAAGGTATGTGCACATAAAAAGTGAGTGATTAGCAAAGGGTTTTGTTGAGGGTTTAAGGTAATAGTGTCAAGACCATCAGAGCAGGAGAGTATTGTATATATGTGAGATGAAAATATAGCGCATCTTTATTGTGTAGTCGACTCGTGATGTGTTATACTAGATAAAACATAGGCGTGAATTTTATTAACTGCCGATTGAGTTCTTAAATTTGTGACTGTGTGATTCATATCAAAGTATACTCTCATCTACAAATGTTATTTGCTACGCACTCACTCACACAAAATGAGAAAATAGTGAGTAGATAGGATATAATTAAATTGATTTTAAATATATATATATTATATTCTAATACTGAAGGAAACAAACTTTTTGTGCGCCATTTTCTATGTTTTAGGCAATTTTTGTAGTCACTAACGCTATAGCGACTTTATACTGAATGGATATTTTTACGTCCATATTACTTTAGAACGCTCACATTTTGTTTTTTGTGTTTTTTCTATTATAAATAATATCATATTTGTATAAAATTTTATTTATTTAATACTATCTTCTATTCTACCTTTTATACTGAGGAATACTGGAATAAGTCAAGATAAATATTTTTATATAAAAATAAAAATTATGAAATAAATAAAATAAATAATAATAAAAAAAGTCTGTACGCAAAGATATATCAAAGTGATGTATTTTCGCAGTATAATGAAGTAAGAGTTTAGATGTTTATATTCATCTTAGTCTGTAAATCAGATAATATATTTGAATTTAAATTTGTACGTACTCTAAATTATTTTCTGTACTCTCCGAAAGGTGGAGATATATGTTAGTTTCTTTTAAAATAATGTTCGTAAATGTAATTCTTTAATAAGTACTAGTATACGTATTTTAATACTCGCAGTGCATGACCAGTATACATATTTTTTTTATTATTCACGTAGCTATGAAATTACGAAGTATAAAGTAGTAGTCTGATAGAGTGAATATAAGTTCTCTAATATATTTTCATACACACTTTCGCCAAGACTCTCACGGATTGTACGTCTTTTTCCAAAGTTGCATATGAAAGTGGCTAATAGCTTAGGTTTTGTTGTACTACTATCATATATCTGAAAGAGAACGTAGGTAAGTGTAAGGTTATAAAGGAAAACGTCATATAATTATTGACATTATTATGAAGTATTATACTATGCTCATAATTCATGAGAAGACATTCTGGCCTTGGGTGTGATTATAATCAGACACTAGTTAGAAAATGTATAGCTAAACATATATATCTAATTAACGCTCAAAAGATAGGTATAGTATAGACTTACATATTACCATCCACCGCTATTATCCTCGAATGCACAAATCTTGTATAGGTAGGCAAGCTGTACGTAGATACAGGGTACTCTCTTGGTCTGATTTCGATATTGCATATGAAATTCTTAGTATCATACTTCTCATCATTGAGAATATGTGTATATGAGTTGAACCTCAATTTAACCCGTTTGAAACAGAATGTCTCTAGTTCTTCAGTTGCTAGTTCGGCATGATCGCGATAAGTACTTGTCAGTTATGATATAGGTCCAGCTATATATAATTAGTTTTTAGGTAATCGAATGACATAGCACCATACTTCCATATGAGCATAAATTTATTTACCGTATTATGAAATTAATTAAGGTAACAATATTTAGTAAATAATTCTTATAGTATGTAATGTTTCCTTATTATGCGTGTTATCATTATAGTATAAACTGAGCCACCATTATGATTCTATCTCTAGACCCATTCCTTAGTTTATTATTTTAAATTTGGGTTTGGAGGTTTACTGTATACTATTCTTACTTATATAGGTAGTTAAAAGAGTATATATATATATATATATGTCTATAGTTCCTCTAGTTTAAAACTGATGTTGCTTATATAGTGGACTCATATAATGTATATAGTCCTTGGGTGGCAGATATTTATAATAACTTTATTAGTCTAAATATCTGTATTATAGTATATAAATGACATACTTAGCTAGCTCTAACACGTACTATTGATCTCATAACAGTATTTAGATATGTATTAGAGAGTGAAATAAAAAATTTGTAAGTTATTTAAAATATGCAAGATAAAAATTGAGAGATAAAATGACATACTGGTTTGCATAGATTAAGGTGTCTGAGAACGGAAGAGTTATTTATTTGAAAATCCTTAAAAAATCTCATTTGCATACACTAGATCTTAGCATGGATAATGTATTGTGTGAACCTTCCTGTTCCCAGCTTGAGTATAAAGGCACTTTTTTATTATTTTATTTAAATTTATACCAGCATGGCATTCAGTGATGAGAATTTTATTAATCCATTAATGGCTAGAAATGGTTTTAAAATGCAAATAAAACTGGGTTATAAAATTAAAATGTATTGTTTTAACGAATTGATTCACAGCGAAGTGAGCTATTAAGTATCTTATACAAAATGTGTTGAGATCGTAAATTTTCTACTGTCTGAGTTGATTCGTTTAAAAAAATATCACTTAGTCTGTTTATTTTTGGATAAACAGTTGATTTTTTTCTTTTTTTGACTATGCTATGATTTTTATAATATACTATAGTATACGTATATATATAATTATATAATTTATAGTTACTTCTTCTATTTTTATTATATCTTTCAATATAGTCTGTATTACTATATATAGTAGGTATATATATACACAAATATATATATATATATATATATATAAATATACATACTACAAAATTCAAAGCTTTTATATATTCACTTATATAGACACCATATATAGTGATAATACCCGTAGTTCTCCTCATCATTTAAATTATATCTATTCTATATGTATCGAGAATATTATGACAGCACTTTATAGTATATATGCGTACATGTGCTCTCAACTTTCTCACATGTCTGTATGTTTTTCTAGTGCTTATTTATTGCTATCTCTTAATATTCTCTTATATATAACTTATATTTATTATATATAGATAAATTTATATAAATTTTAATTATATTATATATTTTATTATATTTTATATTTATTATTAGAATTGCGTAATTATTTTCCCGATATTCACATCAGCATCATTTGAATCAATACATATATAGTATAGGATAAGATCCTATAATATTTTTTGATCGATTAGGATTCATTCAGAGATTCATTCAAATTGATGGACTGGTTGTAATTTCAAGGTTTTCGGTAGTACCTTGGTTTCGGTGGATCCAGTTTTTTTTATTATTATTATTATTATTATTTATAAATCTATATATATATTATATATTATAATTATTATTTTTATATAAATAATTCATTATTATTAAGTATTTTATTTATAAAGCATCATTATAAAATAATATAATAATTTATTTTTTATAAATTATTATTTATTATTATTATATATTATTAATTATTATATATATATATTAATTATTATTATTATTATTATATTTATTATTATTTATTATATTATCTCATATTTTTTATTGCTGATTTTTATTAGTTTTCTATTTTTATTAATTGTTAATACAGTTTATATAATTAGTTTTATTATATTATCATTGCTTTTATAGCTATTCTATATACAAGGTAATCAACCTATTAGATACACATATGAGACTACTTTTGGAATAGATACTTATTATAGATATGATATCTATTAATGAGAGATAATAAATATTTACGTGATAAATAAGGACATAATACCTTCGAACAAATTTAGGCGATTTCTAACTTAATGGAGTAGCATATATTGGAAAGGAGGAGAATCTTGGATATGGATGTAGAGTAGTAAGTATGTAAGGTAATAATAGTAATAATGGGTAACTTACTGAGAGTAATGAGGTGTATGAGGTATAGAGAGGAGAAGAGGTAAAGATGAATTATGGTAGTAGGTAGAGAGATTATGTTATTTGATAGTGTATAAGTGTGGAGTAAGACTACTAGGGATAAGTACAGTAGTATAATTAGGTGTTAATTAGATTGTGTGGTTGATACTCGAAGATATATCACCAATTGTCCAGGGGTGAGTATGTATACTAATGGAGATAGGCTTGTAGTAGCTATATTATGTACACTCTTATATTCAATATATTAGTAATGAATAAACTAATAGGAGTGGATAATAGTCCATAGTAATACAGCTATAGTGTCAAATAGACAAATTGTTACCTTCCATAGTCTCAGAGTGTTTAATCTTGACGCACTAGTTAAATCAGGAAAATTAAGATACCCTGTATTTTTTTTTTTGCCCAAAGACAGTTTGCTAGAGCAAGACTATAGATCCCGAGAAGATAAGAACGATCCCTAAAGGAGGTGCTGCTGTTTGTTTCAATATTTGAGTTTTTGACCAAAAGAGTGTAAAGTGCCTATCGTTAAGCAGTCAGATGATTTGATGAGTTTTTTTTATAATTGTAATTTAAAAGATATTTTTCTGTTTAAAATGATATACTTTTTTTTTTTTTTTTTTTTTTTTTTATATTTTTTTTTTTTTTTTGAAATGTGGATGTTCCACAGATGAAGTTTTATTTTAATAGAATATATTAATGTAAAATGAATAATTGTTATTTTTAAAAAAGCCAATGCCAAAATTTTTATTCTTACTGTTGTCAGTACTATGAGTACCGCATTCGGGGACAAGAAGAGGAGAATTCCACTGTTAGAGTTGTGAACAGTTTAAATCGTGGACACCGCTTGCTACTATTGTTGTGTTATATTCTATTGGTGTTGGGCCATGTTGGTGGTTTATATGAGTTTCTGATGTGTATGGAGTCGATTCATAAGTAGGTCTGTTCTGAGGTTGAATTGTGTCACCCCGGTGTCAAGGGTGAGGGTCGGCCCCACCAAACTCCTGCGAAATACTCAGAGATGAAATTATGATGTAGTGCATAAGAGAATGTGTGAATTAAGATAGTGAGATCTTGATGTGATAAGATGACAGTATAGCACGTGAAACAGAAAGCTAGAAGCCTGTCCGGAGCTAGATTGGAAGTGGATCTGTATTATTATGAATGACGCCACCTGTCTGTGTATTTTTATTTCTAACAAAGTTACGAACATGTTAAGTCTAGTGATATAAATGGGGATGCTTCTCGACCAGAGACCTTAGCAAAATAAGGACACTGAGATCTACACAATATATAGGAGAATATAGGAGAAAAAGTGTGTGAAGTTGGGGGAGGTGGTTGGGTGGAAACAGCTGACACCTGAGGTGGAAAACTCCATATCGAATGTAACATATGTTGAACATTCTCTAATATAATAATATTATATATACTCATATATTTCATTATAAATATTATTTATATTTCTATTTAATTAAATCTTTAACCATATTTAAAATAATTAGATATACGAAATTGCAAATATGAAAGTAATTTCTATGCTTGCCTCTCTCGTTGCCTTTCTTATTCTTTTGGTTCATGGGATGGATGATAGTTCGTTGGTTAAGTGGATGTATATGGTCATGTATGGATCTATAACAGTGAAATTTGTAGGTCGCGAGAATTCCATCGATGGAAGGACTATCAGACCTGAAGCTGGAGAAAGAGAAAAAATTGGATTGAACGCAGTAAAGAATGCCGAAGAGAGGAATGTGAGGTTTGGCGGAGGCAGAGAAGGTGCATAAAGAAGAGTGAATGCAGGGTTTGTGAGGGGGGAAGGTTGTCATCCTCAGACCAGGAATGAACCCTCATTGGAGAGATGCCACAAGTGTAAGGCTCAACAATGCAGCTCCTGTAACACTAGGTGGCAGTTGTGGCTAACTAGACGATGAGTTCTTAATTTGCTGTCATGTTCTTCAACTACTTTAGTTCCCATGTGATGCCTACACACCTTCACCCCAAATCTTCAATTAAATGAATAGAATGAATATGAATAGTTTAATGAATAAATGGATATATAATACATGATTATTACTATATATTAGTAATATGTACGGATATATGTAATATATATATTGTATATTATATCCTAATTCGAATGTTATAAGTGATGAATATAGTATAAGTCAAGTACAGAATAGGTATATAATATATAATCTCTTACGGAGATATAGTTATGAGAATAAATCAAATTTGAAATATTTTTGTGTAAAAACAAATTAGTGTAGTCTAATTTACTTACGCCCAAAGAATTATCCATTTTCGCCAAAAGTTGGGGGAAATATCTGATTGTTCGCTCTTAGTATTGCCTTTGTAATAATGTGAATGTAATCGAATTAGTGCAAATAATTAGTATATAGGAGATGCGTATACCATAAGAATGAGCCTCTTTTATGAGTAGTTTAGTAAAATGACTATGAAAACGTTAGAATATCATCATGTGTGTTAACACGGTGATTTAGTTGAAACTATCACCAAGCACGCCACAGACGTTGAGCTTAAGACATAGTATATAGGATATACTACACGTAAGAACTAGTAATTATACAGTCAAAGAGCTCTTGTATATATCGTTATACGGCTTAAGAAACACGGTATATATATATACTTAGTGATTATGTGTAGAAGATAGTCAAGAGGGGAGGCATCAAAAATATGTAGCTCAGGAGGTAGCTGTAGGAGGACGTGAAGGAAGGAAGGAGAATAAAATATACTTATCACGATATACACGCTACTTATAATTTGAAAGAAGTCTCAGAAAAGAGAAAATAAATCTATCGAGCATAAGGGGATAATAATGTATCAAAATTGAAAAAAATGTTGAGTATCAAAAAAACATAACAGTTGTATATGTTGTTATGATGCCCGGAAGCACTATAAAATTATTAAAATTATGATGATTGAAAAAAATATAAATAATATATTATTTGCTACTGAAATGCATCATCTGCGTATAGTAGTAGTATTATATAGAGGTATATATATATATATAAGGCCAGAGTATAACTATTAGAGTGATGATGAAGTGAGGAAGTATATATAGAGTAAGAGTATTGAAACATAGTAGTTGAGAGAATACTAA
>JABUQX010005613.1:0-20000 GCA_015478945.1 Trachelipus rathkii
CATAATTACTCACTTGAGGCTATGAATCTCACTATGGATATTGGTACACTTATTACTCTTTGATCCTCCTAATACGGGTTTTGGGGCTACAGTCTATAATCCTTACTTGCCTTTTTGCCCTCAAAGATATATAGGTATTACTATATATATACTATATTTATATATATATATATATATATATAACTACGGCACAATAGAGCGGCTCGAGCGACGGGGAAGCATATATATATATATTACCTAATAGTATATATATATATATATATATATATATATATATGTTACTTTCAATATTTACTCTGGGACCTCTATCTATTTACTGGCCTTTATATCTTTTATATCCTTCCTTTTTTCAAATCTGCCTCTGGGCTTCAATTTCTTACCTCTATAATAATGAGCCTTGTCTGTGTATGTTTTATTTTTCAACACCATCATTAAAATATACAGCTTATTCTACTCCTACTTCATTATTAATTATTAGCTCTCACTTATCAATATATTATATCTATATCACTCATTATTTCAGTTACCCAACCACCTCTTGTCTCTTTTACCTTCGTTCCTCCTACCTAATCATTTTATACCTAGCAATCAGATAGATTCTTTCCTTACCTGAGAAAAACAAAAACAAGTTTTAAACTGTGTATCTATTCACTATGTAGATAATTGAATTTCTCCTCACACACCATAAAACGGTAACTTATCAATCATAATCACCGAGATAACTATCTCTATTGTTACATTTTAAAAAAAAGATTACTTTTGGTCAATTTTCATATGTGGTGTAGATTTAATATAAAAACTCATTTTCAAGTTTATACAGGGCCTAAATTATAACTCACAAGCGTAGAACAACTCGAGCCACTCTAAATCACAGTAGATCGTCCTGCACACAATCATAGTTATTCTAAAAAATTTACTAGGTTCTTTTCTATATTCTGGCCATTTTTTATATCTGGTTTTCTACTCTCTCCTTTTAACCGATTTTTTTTTCATTTTTAAGTGTTAGAAACGCGAAATTTTTCATACTGATTCGATTATATTGTTAGCCTGATTCCAAAAAATGTATTCATATTTTACTGTACATATTAAGAGTTTTTAAGATACATATGACGCCTAATCGTAAACGCTGATGTTATATATATATATATATATCATATATATATATATATATCTATAGTTTACTTATATTATATTCCTTTGGATTATGGACTATATTTAGGGCGAATTGTTATAATATATAGTCTATAATAATTTATAATAGTATTATCTTGAGGATAGGGAAAATTTCTCTACTGTTAATATATTTGTTATACCAAATCTAATATACTTTGTTAAATACTATAATAATGTGAGTCCCTCTTGATTTGGTAACATAACTATAAATTTCATTAGAGGAATCATTCATTCCCTTCGCTTAAACAGAAATCTATCAACATCTTATCTCCTTAAATAACTTTACTATATCTCTCTCCATACTACTGTCTATACAACATATCATTCTCTTCACTCAGTCATCTTCTCTATTACTTACTACCTAACTCTTGCAAATTGAAAACTTTAAAATTAATATATAATATAATATATATAAGATATTATATAATTAATATTATATATATATATAAAATTTAATAAAAAGTAATTCAATGAAATAGCACTAGTAAACTAATTAAACAAACAACACACTTCACTACCACTAAATAATTAAAATAATAAATGAAGGCATTGCATAAATTTCAATCTATTAAACACATATTAGATATTAAAAAAAAAATACAATAGGATTCTCTCACCCGCCCCGCTTGATCGACTATCATTCTATATAATATATAAGTATGTATAAATATATGTAACAGCACCCCGCCTGATCGCCACAATTATATAGTTAAAAAGGATTATATTTTGTTTTATTAATATTTCATTACTAGGCTCAAAATATTAATTACACAATGTTTACCATTATATACAATCCCTGATATTCGATCTGTCATCATTTTGTGAAGGAGAAGAGTCGATATACACCTGGTAAATATTGAGCTATATATATATAATGAGATATTATCCGACATTTTCTAGTAAGTAACCATAATATATATATATATATTATGTCTTAAGATCAGCATTCATATAACGATGTAATATTCTGAAAAGATTATCATTATTTATTATTTAATTTTAATTAAGATAATTGTTTTAAATATATATCATTGAATTAATTTTTTTTATTTAATTTGATGAAAAAAATTGTACTATATTATGTATTTTATCTATACAAATAGAACTTTATATTATGTAATTATTTTTCATATACCGTTTGGTTTTCCAACATGTTGGTATTCTTCTGTTAAGGGGACCCACTCGTAACATTATCTCTCTGGGTGCGCGACCCCATGCGACTCGGCGTCACGCGGAGGCACCTTTATGCAGGGCCCGTATTCTCCGGTAAAGCGTCGACTAAGCCATCATCCCGTGCCATAGGGAATACTCCGGAATATATATTATTAGGGAATTTTGTCCTAAGGGCCGAATACTGTGCTCGGCTTACATCCGGGACACTAGGACCAGTAAAATTTAACCGTATTAAAGGTTTTCGTCAATCCGTGCCTAGCACGAGCATTATTGTATATTTATAAGAATACTGGGCCCATAGGAATTACCGACACCGAATCTTCTTCTCTATAATTTTGTACCAACGTTATCTGATAAAATTCTTTCCATTTTTTTGTGAACATAAGGTATTTTAATTTTTCGAAAGAATACATTTTACATATCATACATAAATGAATATAATATTATGTAATAAAATATTTTAAACAAATAAAAGTGTAATGAATTACATCAGTTTCATTAAAAATTGCTAATTTTTTTACAATCAATTACTAATGATAACGGCTCGTGCCTTCTCCGAAAAAAGCGACAGTGAAAAATATTATATAGAAAGACGTGTACAATAAAATAAGCTTATATATATGTCGATTTATTCTATAAAAAATGCCAGTAAGTGCAGTCAACCGTGTGCCAAATCGATTTATCATTCAGAGCACATAACGCCTCGAATTGAAAAAAATTTAACATATAACCAAATTAAGTAGAACAGGAATAAACATTTGAGTTATCTAGTGTGAATATATGTTATTGGTGGCGCCCCGGTCTGAGCAGGGAGGCGCCCGTCGCCTTTGAGCGGATCAGCTGACACCCTTGTAAAGCTAGAGCGGTACTGATACCTATAGCAGCCTTCCGGGCAGTTAACGTTACCAACCTTTATCGGGGTGTGGACATCTATTATCTTTAATGAAATGATGGAGCATCTAACTCCTCTTCAACATAGTATAAATCCTTATTATATACTATAACCAGAAGAATTAGGAAAAAGGGTTCATATAGATATATATTTCATAAAAAAAGATTTTTTTGAGCACAGCAGGTGAGTATTTGGTAAACGAAAGTAATTCTCTGGGATACACGCAGACGGCACCATCCACAAGCTGGCTCGTGTTAACTTAGATAATACCCACACCAGAAATCGGGAAGGAATTTAACCACAACCGAGATCCAAGTTTGTCTCGCTGATGGTGGTGTTGGCACTGTTGCAGGCGTTTGGGAATGTGGCGCGCAAAAAAGGGCCTGCTGCGATACACACGAGTAACTGTCTCATGTGCCGTCGTCCTGCATGTGTGCGCTGACACCGAATGTCGAGTCCGCGCGGCTTTCATAGAGTCAAAAGTTACAGAGCGAGCTTGGAGCATATTCGTAGCGCTATCATTCCGTAGATGGGACTCTTTTTTACAATAGTTGTGCTTTATCTTTCTCTAGCCGCATCGCCGTAATCTACATAAAAACTATTGCAGCTACAACCATCATACTTACACTTTTAAAAAAAACATTAATATAAACATTTTACTTGTTTATAGTGGTAAATTAATAAATTGATTAATATGTTTAATTCTAATATCTGAATTTGAAAGAAAAACAATAAGCTACCCATAAAACCAATATAATAAATAAAGAAAAAACCTCTGTAAAATATGGATTAACTCAAATATCTGCATACTAAGGATACATTCATTCATTTCTCTGAGATTGAGATTTAATGAGGTAGAAGGAGGCTATGTAGGATGGTACGCGTGGACATTGGGCTATAATATGGGTGGAGAGGAGGAATAGGTTATCATTTTGGAGGCGTCTCTGGGTATGTCAATAGGATGACTATCATCACACACTTAGTATGAATATTACCTATATAATAGTACATACTCTATCCCGGTAAGGAACGCCAAAATCTATTATATCTCGTAGAAGACATAATTTGCATATAATGACCTTCAAGATTATTTATATAATTTAAAATTCTATTTAATTAATATAAAGATATTTTCAGCACATAAATTATAACCTCTTCATTATATAAATTATAAATATCATATATATAATCTATACTTATAAATATTATATTATATATATATTATATAGATATTGATTATAATAATTAATATATTAATAATATATATTAATATATACTGATAATAATTAATATATATTAATAATTATATAAATAATCATATATAGATATATATATTAATATATATATATACGATATCATATATAAAATAATAAGATATGGAATGTCAATAGATGGAGGTGACTAGAAACATAAGGACCCAATATAAAACAACTTAAACTAACATTAAAAACATATTAACATATATTAATTTAAGAATCGGTCGTACTAATAAGATACTTATATTAACGCAGAATATGATAATAAAAAATAAAAATTATCGAAAGTATCAACACCTTATACGAAATATAATCCAATTATTATTATTTATTTTCTACTAAACTATTCGCATACCTTTCATTAACAGAAATAGTAAAATAAAATATTAAGGTGCGATGAGGCTCTAAACACTTAATGGATTAATATATTAATTGTAATTTTCATTAGATTTGAAACTGTATTTCAGACATGAAGTTAGGAGCTGTTGTGAGAGACTCAAAGTGTACACGATAGTTGGTCCATTGTATAATTGAAGAGATGTGGTGCACCTTTAATATTTATTAGTATAAATATTCAAGTTACCCTGTCGTCCACCTAGAGACTGAGAGACCCGACAACTGATATCTCTAGCGGTCTGCTCGGAATATAGTGGTTGATGTTTCACGGTAAGCAGTTTTTAGTTTTATTAATAGAAACTCCTAAATAGAAACATTGGAATTGTGTTAATGACTTACATTGTATATTTTCTGATAAAACAACGTTTTTATAAATTTATTATAAGTTAATTTTAAGTCTAAAACTTGTGTATGTGAAAGGAATGTAAGTAATTTAATAAATGCAAATTTTAATATTTATTTCCGGTGTACTAAAAGTAATTGTCGAAACCGAACGAAAGCGATTTAAAATGTGCCTTGAAGGGTATTTTTTATAACTCTCGCCTGCCCTTTAATAAAAGTTTAAGATTTATATATATATTATCTATATATAATTTAAATATATTAATTAAATATATAATAATAGGTATATATATTAATTAATATATTATAAAAATAATAATAATATAATATACTTATAATTAATATATATATATATAATATATATATTATATATATTATATATATTAATATTATATATATAATATTAATATAATATTAATAATATATATATTAATATATTATATATATATATATATATAGAGGAAACTAAATCAGGGCTATACTTCTGACTGAACATAATTATTTTTATTTTAACATTTGTTAATAAAGTACTTGTTACTGCATGAATATATACCAGAAGAGTTTTTACTTTGATAAAGGTATGTTACGGTCACTCTTTTAAGTATATTTTATCTTCATTATTGGTGCCCTTTTACTGATAATATCTCATTGAAAAAGATTTCCATATATAGAGTTAGGATAATATATAAGTCGTAACGTATATCATAGGTTCTAATAGCAAAAAAAATACATTTAGGTATTTAGGTTCTCCATCTGGTGAGGCTAAGATATACTACAGTCTTAGTAAGGCTTTTTAGTAAATTAAGTCCAACTATCATATTAAACTTATTGTATAATGAAGTAATATTATTGATAAATGTAATTATAATAGGTCAAAAGAGAATTTAAGAAGATAGAGGTTGTAACAGTTAAATATAAAAAATATTGAAAAACGTAAATTTAAAAGATAGGTATTTAGACAATTTACCTAAATACAATCTTTATTTATCTAATTTTTTACGACTCATATTGGTAATATGTAACTATACACTTTCACGTAATGCTAAATCGATTCATTATATTGCATCTCATTCCAGAATTTAAAGATGGCTATTTTTTTAGTGAAATTCATATGTTTACAAATTACATATATCTCCATACATGGAGACAAATAATAAAAATATAAATTCTAACGAGAATTTAATTGTAGAAGATACTATCAGTATACCGGTAAATTAATTTAATATATGAAATATTTATATTACGCTTAAATAGATTACATCTAGGTATTTATTAAATATTCACTAATAAAATAACTACTATAACTAGAACTAGATATATAGTGGAACTATTTTCCATAAAGTTAATGAATTTTGGGTTCGTATATAATAAAAATTAGTATGATATATTTTTAAAGTAAACATTTCGTAAAACTCAGAACAGAATTTTCTCTTAAATGATGAATATTTTTTTTCTAGTGTAGTAGTTATAACTACTTTAATCTACTATTATGACTTTACAAACACTATTCTATATATCAACTATTTAATACAAGTTCCCCAAAATCGTAAGCAACGCGTCATAAGCTAACACCATATGGAGGGCTTGTGACAACTATTTAGATTCAATAACATAATAATTTTGGACGTGACTTCTAATAAGAACATAGTTAGCTTTTTAATTGGGTCTACCATATAGTATATAATTTTTTGACGAAATAATTTCGTTCCTTTTCATTCTATTTTTGCCAGTGAAGTGCAGTGTCGGTGAAGTGTCAGGACTATACACCGTATCACAAAGTAGGCATTTGAAGGTCAGTTATAAAAGTATGTTCAGACTTTGAGGATGATATGCAATAGAAGCCGAAATTATTGTTAACTTTTATAGAATGAGAGAAGTCTGGCGAGCCTTTAATTTTTTCTTACTTTTTTCTGTAAATTTGATAGAAGACCTTTCGATAGCATATTCCCCAAGATTCCACAATACTAGACTAGACACATATGCGATATAATAATTATAAAATAGCCAATTATAATAGGGATAAGGATAATATATCGTAAGCTAATTGAAGTATATGTTCTTAAGACTAGCATAGGCATCAGGAATACTATAGGCTCCGATACTATATTCACCAAAAATGCTGATATATAATCGAGGAGCCATAAAAATAGTGAAGATGAAAATCAGAACAGCAACATATTTAAGTATCATTCTATAGCATATAAACCAATCAATCAAATATAATCTATATAGCATTACTTATAAACCTATTATAACAATTAACTCACTTATTTTTTATTTATTAATACTCATTTAAATCACTTAATTTAAGAGGACAAATTTATATCATAGCATATATGGACTAAATATATCAGATAAATTAAATATATATATAATTAATATATATATAATATTAATTAATATATATAAATTATATATTATTAATATATAATTATAATATTATATATATACTTATATATAAATATATATAGTATTAATATATATACTAATATAATAATAATATAATATGACTCATTTTAATAAAAAATATTCCAGTCTTAAAAAAAGTTCCAAAAATATCATTGCCATTAATATTATAGCACACTCGCAATCAAAATCCACTAAATCTCTATGTCATAGATCACTCATATCTTTAGGATTCAGACAGTTTAATTCCTTTACCCTTTATGTTTCTCATTATACTGCAATTCTTTTTATGTATATATACTTCACATAAGACTATGAAATTCACAAGTGGCTTGTTTCTGTATGCTGGGACAGAGAGCAGATTAGTAATTCCTGTTAGAAAGTCTTCCTGCATTCAAGACGCATAGCGCGGGTGAATGCTAACACTTGAAGAGAGTTGTGAATTCCGCCTGGTTCTGCTTTTGCCGCAGGGTAGTTCCTCTTAGCACCATATGTGGAGTTTCTAGGGACATGGAATAGAATATATTTATTGTTTCTATATGAATGTATATGGCCTTATATAATCAATATATTTATATATATCTAAATTATTATTTATAAATATATATATTAAATATATATTTATACCATATATAATAATATAATATATTATAAATATATATATATATATATATATATATAATTATATTAATATATTATTATATATAAATATAATATAAGATATATATATATTATAATAATAATATAATAATAGATAAACAATATTAAATATGAAATTTAATATTAAAATAAAATATATATATGAGAAGATAATATAATTTAATTTTATTTATTATGAGACGTTCAGTTAATATAACGTAACATATATAGGCTGAAGGCAGGGATTATTCATTTTTAGAGGGTGGGAGAAAGAGAAGGGTCTGCCGTAGGATATATATAATATAATATTTCTTAACCAAAATAGGTATCAGTATAAACACCTTAATGAAAAAACCAAAATTCATATATTTTGGGGAATTAAGCCGGTATCAAAGGCCTCATAAATTACGTATATATATATAGGTATATATCATATATTATAATAATATATAATATATATATATATATATTATATATAATTATGGCCTTCAAAATTGCTGATAAAAATAATTAATTCAATTTTTAGATATATATACGCAAAATAATGTTATTTAAAACGCATAAGTTGAGTAACTGCAAGACTGAAATAATCAAAAACAGATTTTGACGAAAACTGCTGACGCACTTAACACAAACTGATTTGAGGTATATATAACCAATTCACTATGTCTGTATGGCCAGAGCCGGTCCAAAGATTGACGTATAACACATGGTAAAAAAAGACAAAAAAAAACAGACAGTTTATACATACCGTACGCCATAGAAACTCATGTTCAAGTATCAGAACATCCCAGCATTGTTTATATTTATAAGCCACACTAAGCTTATAAAGCTTGTGAACTTTTAATATGGGCCAATTTCCCAAATATATTCGTATAAGCGAACTAAATCAATTCTAAAGAACATTATAATAAATAATTATCATAATAATTTTAAAATTTACAGTCTGTCAGTAAATTATCAAGCTAGGTAGGTATTACTACTTTTTCGATATTATCTTCAAAAAATTGATTATGATTTTCGTAGATATATTTTTTTTCTCAGGTTCTTTTACTGGTTAGCTCACACGGATCATATATTTAAGATCTTCCCACTTAATAATACTGTACAGTCATGAGCTTCTTAAACTCATATTAAGGCCTTCATTAAATTTATATCTAATCGTAACACAAGACTCTTTTTACGGAGGGGGGCTAATGTGTACATATTGAACTAGACTAATAAATGTTTTTAATATCTTGTTCTCGCTTTTTTTTTTGGTACATATATAAGTTAATGCAACAATGAATTTTAGAAGGTACTGTTAATTCCATAGACTCTTAATCCTACAAGATCATCATGATGTTTATTGTCTTTAATCGAAAATATGTCTTATCGGATTTATGAGTTGTTCTGGTAATTTAATAGGAGTAATCAGTCATATAACAAATATCAGATTTGAAGATTTCTATGGCCATGGAAACATATATTTTTTTACAATTTTTTTTAAAAAGGGCCCTTTCAACTTTTAATATTGTAATCTTGGAGAAACAAGGCTAATTCTAATATTCTGTCGAGATTTGCATATTATGCCAGGAGAGTGAAAAAAGTTAGAGACGTATGTCAGTAAAGATCTATGAAAAACTTATTAGAATACTCTTATGAGTTGAGATTGATTATAGGGTAAGAGAGACTAATCTTGAGAGGTAATAAGCTCATTTACACATAGCGAAGATAACGGTGTGAATATAAAAGAGTGTAGCCTGGCGGTAAAAAAGTTTTGAATCTAAAATTCACAATAATCACACTATATATATGATACAAGCAAAAATCAGATAAACTCTTTCTTGCTATTGTTTTCTCCACCAGTGCAAACTTTTATTAGCAACTTCTTATTATATGAAAGATTTCATCTACTTCAAGTGTTAAAATAAACGGAGGGACCACCCAGTAAAATAACACGAATGCACTGGGTGGTTAAGGGCATTTGGTGAACGTAGGGATCGTTTGCAAAGTTTCAGTAGAAAATAATAAATTGTGTCTTAAATTGAAAATTAAAATCATGATTGAATTACATTTTTTTTTTAATTAAAATAGATATTAGACCTATTTGATAGCCATATGGTAACTAATTTAAAATGCCATAATATTAATCATATTTATTTATTTTTTTAAATTTAAAGATCTTAAATTTCCCTCAATAAAATATAATCATTTTAAATAGTCATTTGAATATAATGACCTTTTCATATTATTATATATCTTCTTCAACATTATACAATAATAATCATCACTCATTTTAACAAAAAGTGAATAAAGAAGGGGAACCAATAAGTTTATTGCATATTCCAAAAGATAAATAGAATAAGAATAAATGACATTCAATAATATACAAATTGCCGATGTATATCTGAATAGTTATGCACACACACGAAGTCAATAAATACTAATAATATATAATATAATAATAATAATAATATAATATAATATGAATCGATCCTTTTCAATTATATATATCAATATTAATTAATTTAATAATTATTATAATTAAATAAAACAACAAATATAACATTTTAAAAGTCATTTGAATAATGAATGATCCTTTTCATATTATTATATAATCTTACATGAATTTGATGATTATAATTTAAATAATAATAATAATAAAGTAAAAAAAAATAATAATAATAATAATAATAATAATAATAATAATAATAATAATAATAATAATAATAATAATAATAATAATAATAATAATAATAATAATAATAATAATAATAATAATAATAATAATAATAATAATAATAATAATAATAATAATAATATATAATAATAATAATAATAATATAATATAATAAAATAATAATATAATAAAATGATAATAATAATAATAAATATAATAATAATAATATAGTAATTAAGCAAAATTTGTTTTAAAGTTTCACGTATAACAATTGTTTTACGAACTGTTGTAAAGTAATAATAATGGATTTTCTACATATGGCGAACGAAATTGCATAGTTGAAGCTTCAGGAAAGTATGTAAAGATTTAAAGACGTAAAGACGTAAAGACGTTTCACACAGAGGTGTTACTTCCTGTGTATTTACTAAATATCCTTTTGCACTTGCGTCCTTAGGGTGTGTAAAACATGCTTTTTACATACCCTAAAGACGTAAAGACGTAATGACGTAAAGACGATTCACACAGAGGTGTTACTTCCGGTGTATTTGCTAAATGTTCTTTTGCACTTACGCCCTCAGGGTATGTAAAAACGTGTTTTACATGCATAAAGACGTAAAGACGTAAAAGACGTAAAAAGGTAAAGAGGTAAGGTGTGAAACCGCAAAACCGCAAAACCGCAAATCCCGAAAGACGTTAACTATGGGAATCTCATTTTTGAGACGTTCTACCTCAGTTTGACACCCGTCATGATATGTTTTTGACGAAGGGTAAGTCTGCCACGAAAAATGCATGTCGCCGCGTTCAAAATCAGTAACGGTTGGAACGACACGCTCGGCGACAGCTGTAATCGATTCGGCATACCCAAAAACATGCAAGTCAACACCAAGCTTGGATTTGTAGCTCATGAACACGAGAAGTGGTGTAGCCTCATCAGAAAGGGCGTAGGGTACTATCCGTAGTAGCAGTAGTCGTAGTAAAAGTGACTGCAGCATTAGTAGTAGCTCTCTCTAAAGATTTGTTTGGGCTAAAGTCGATAAATGAACTGTGATCAGCTGTAGTAGTAGCAGTATAGTAGTAGTAGTAGTAGTAGTAGTAGTAGTAGTAGTAGTAGTATTAGTAGTAGTAGTAGTAGTAGTTGTAGTAGTAGAAACAGCTTCATCGTTTAGTGGGGGCCAGTCAACATATTCTTATGTTGATATATATATATATATATATATAAATAAGAAGATATATTATATATATATATATATATATATATATAATATATATATATATAATATATATATATATATATATATATATATATATATAGTAATAATAATATATATATAATATACTATATATATATATGTATATAATATATAATATATATAATATATATACTATAATATATATAATATATATATATATATATATATAATATATATATATATATATATTATATATTTGTATATATTTTATTTACTATATTATATATATATATATATATTCTATATATTTTATATACATACTATATATAATCATATATATAAACAAAATATATTACATAAACAACACACACTATATATATATTATATAGATCGGTATGTAGCAAGTTGATAGTTATCTATATATATATATTATATATATAATTATAATTCTATATATTATATATATATAATAATACTATAATATATATATATATATATATATAATATGAAAAGCCGAGTTATTGAGGCAATGAAAACAACCAGTAGGCGGCGTAGAAGTAGTAGTAATAGTAGAAGTAGTAGTAACAGGTAGAAGAAGCTAGTAAAAGAAGTTGTTGGGTAGTAGTAGTCGTGTTAACTTCCATGTTTAAGTAGACGCACAGATAGTAGTTGTGAGTAGCTAGTAGTACAGTAGTAATAGTAGTAGAGTAGTACAGTAGTAGAGTAGTAGTAGTAGTAGTAGTAGTTGTAATTGTAGTTGTAGTAGTCGCAGTAGTAGACGAAGCTGCCATATGTTGTATGTATATATATATATATATATATATATAATATATATATATATATATATATATATTTTAATATATGATATAAATATATATATAGTATAATATAATATATATAATATAATATATATATATAGTATATATATATATATATAGTATATATGATATAGTATATATATATATATATATATATATATATTATTTACAATATATATAGTATATTTATTGAATGATATATGATTATATATATTAGATTATATATATATATATATAATATCATATATTATATTATAATATATATATATATATTAGTATATCTATATATATATATTATATATATAATATATAAATATGTGCGTATATAATACATGCACTATTTCCCTTGGTGTCAAGCAATATCCAATTCTCGGATTGTAAGGCCTAAAAGTAAGTCTTATCTGCGGCTGTATCCGGAAATTTAATCCTTGCGAGAAAGGTTAATACCGTGAAGGGATTATATTCCCTTTACATATATATATATATTTAATATAGATATATAATAAAAATTATACAATATAATATAATTTATACTATATATATATATAAATATATCTATATATAGTATATTATATATTTATATATATATAGATTTACATTTAGTAAGATTTAATATATATATAATATGAGATAATAAATTAAAGATATATTCTTATATGCCGGTTAGGCGACTTCCAGCTTTAAGGCTTAAAGTACAGGCAATTGACCTGGACACTGGAAGGCGCAAAAAGAGAGAAAGATCGAATCCCCGTTTCTCGCTATTTGTTCTTGACGTTTTTTCGCTGCTCACTCGAGAGAGGGTGGTAACAGAGAAAGGGGGTGGGGAAAAAACCTCCTTGCCCAAGACACCAAGGCTGAATGAGAACCCAAGAGCAACGGCTCAGGCCCAACCAACGGTGCCGCGTGGTGAAGATGGTGTGGAGCAAGCGAAAAGGGGTGAGGGGCAAGCGAATAGGGGTTGAGGGCCAGTCGAAAGGGGTTGAGGGCAAGCAAAGCAACCATGGCAACAGAGTACTGACTCACAGCTCAGGGGGAGAGGGTGAAGCCAGACAGACAAGATACAGCAGGTAGATTCAATATAATTCAATAAGAGTTTCCAAATTTCCGTCGTAATTTTAAAATTACATATAAAATTACAATAAATTTATGTTAATGGCTTTCTTTCCGGATGTTTGACAATGCACATAAAAATAATAAACATGCTTCAAGATGCCACATAATAAATATATCATTTTGACGCAAAGCAACTTTTAGGCGATTGAAAGAATAGCGCCGAGTTGCCATGTAGGAATTTATATTTCTTATTTTTGCAACGTGACATTAGTGATACGTTCCTTCGAATAATGGCAAAGTTGAAGACCTTTTCTCTCTTTCGCCTCAGGTGCTCGTTTGTGTTTATTTCCTTTTTTAAGGTATAATTTTTCTCGATAACTTGTATTGATTTGTTTTATTAAAAAAATTTATTAAATAGTGACGGAAGTTTGTGCGAACAACCTGGAGACATCGATGTATATAATATTGTTTTTTGAAATTATCTGTTTCCGTACTCTTGACTTATTATTTAATGTGATTGTTAGGTTCAATCTAAATTATTATTTTATAATATAACTAATGATAATATAATAAATAATAAAAAAATATAAAATCATTAATATTTTTGAGACATGTTTAGTAAATTTCAAAATTTTAATACAATGGTCATTTTTTTGATAATTATATATTCATATATTTATTTATTATTATTTAAAATTTTTATTTTTATTATAAATTTATATGATTTATTATATTTTTTTTTAATATAATTATTAAATTTTTACTATATATAGTTTATTTTTTATTTTTTTTCATTATTTTTTTATTATTTATAAATAATATTATTTTTAAATATATAAATTTTTTTTTTAGTGTATAAATAGATGCCTTTACTGTAGAATAGTGTGCACACGTTTTATACCTACATGTGTGCATTTATTTACGTATCATGAGTGCGCTATACGTTTTTATCTGTCAGCAATTTAGATAAAGTTGTCTTGACACTCGTAGAATTAAAATGAACCTGTTTTTTTTTTTTTTAATTTGTTTTGTTTCTGGAGGTTGATATTGCACCGACTAGTATATCTGTTTGGTAAGGAGAGGGCTAAACACATTATTATTATTTTTTTTTTTTTTTTATTTTTTTTATCAATTAATTATTTATTTAAGAAACTGTTCAAACACCATTTTTAAATTTTTACATAAACAATATATCAAACATTACATAAAAAAAATAAATTTCAAATTTGGCTGATTCAAACATTATTTAAAATTTAGTAGAAAAATAATTTCCTTGAGGAGAGCTTGGAACGACATAAAACATTTATGATTGTCGTTGTTCGTTTATTTTTGTATACGTTAAAAGTTTTGCTGTGTTTGTGCTCCAGGATTGATTTTGTTTGATTACATCAACCCATTTTACATTATATTATATTTACTTATAATTTATTTTTATCGTTATTATATTTTTATACGTTTATGGTATTATTTATTTATACTTTTATATTTAATTATATCATTCCTTATATCTTATGATACTTGCAGTTAATATTATAAATATATATATGAATATTTTACTTATTTTTTTTTATATTTAATTTATAATTATTATTTTAATCTTTTTTGTTTTTAAGTTACTATAGTAAGTAATTTAAGATTTTTTATTATTAATTTTTAATATAATTTAATAGTTCTTTTAGTTCCTCTAATATTTACCATGAACCTCTTTATTATAGACTTTTCAACATGTCTGGTTATAAGACTGCCAATCATGTTACTATTGTAGGATTTTACGGTACTTTTAAGATTTTCAAAAGCCTATGTCGGCCCTTATTGCTCCGCTCTTATTTAGACTTTTTTCTAATGTCAGTTTTAGCTATAAATATTCCGATTGCTTCTTGAATGATGTAGACGAGTAGAGAGAGAGGATGGAGACGAGACTATGATGAGATGAGAGCGAGAGATAGTGTGATTGGAGCATCGATTTTGATGAATTTAGTTTAGATATGACGATAATTGGTAAGAAAGAGAGGAGAAAGATGAGAATCGCTTATTCGGTTCCTTTATTTATAACTTATTGCACGATCTTGTTGATTTTCATACTTTTAGGGTATGGCTCTTGTCTGTAATTTTTTGATTCTTTTTTGAATACATTACTTTTTCGCTTCTTTATTTCTTATCTGATTCATTACATATATATATATATAATTATTACTATGAGTATTCAATATGATTCTATTTAATGTTGAATTGTATATTATAAGAAATTTCATCTATCTATTCTGTATATTTTATTTGTTATATTTATTATTATGATTTTTTTTATTCTTTATTTTTATTATACTTATACTGTATTTTTTTTTAAAAAACTAATTATATTTTTTATTTTTATTATTTATTTTTATATTTTTAATTATATATATTATATATTATATATTAAATAGTAAAATGATTGTTTTATTATGTATTTAAACTATTACTATTTTATATTTAGAGAAATTTGCCTGTTATTCTTATTATTATTTGTAATATTAAAAAAATATATTAATATAAGATTATATATTTTATTATTTCTTCTAATAGCTTATATCTTTATATTTATATTTTCTTCCACACAAGTACAATATCTTCAATAATAATTTTCAAGTCTTTCTCTGCGCTTTATATTCTTGATGTTTCCATTTCCCATGATATTTCTTATGGTATATCATTGTTTTTTTAAGATTTTAAAAAGATAAATGTTTTTAGGTTGAAATATTTACGTACAATCCCTGTGGCTTCCTGTGTGTGTGGGAACATCGTCCATCCTTGTATGGTGTAGGTTTCAAATATTTGGTGTAGTTCCAATCACACATCTTAAAAGTGATTGCATTCTTAGAGCATCATTTCTTAGGCCTTTCGTCCCACAACTCGTCCCACAACTCTCTCGGTCATACCGACGCTAAACAATCTTCCTCTAAGAGTTTAATTGTTGCTCACCCTTCTTACACCATCATTGCTGCAATTGACACCTCTATTCTGCACTTTGTAGAAGCAGCATCACCTTTGCTGAGGATGGCTTAGGGAATGTAGTTTTCCACACATTCTAATCCTTCCTCTGTCCATCGCTTTAATCTCAAATTAACGCCACGCTCGTATTTTTTTCAACCACTCTATTGTAAAGTTTGTGAATACTTCTCCTTCCTTTATTTTTCTCCATTTTATTTGATTTGTTTATTTGCACACTTTTAAAGCTCTGCATATTGTGGCATCTCGTCCTTAGAGTTTTCCCCCACCCATTTCCTTTTTATTGCGAGTGTTGTGTAAGGGGACACTGTATTTTTCACCACAGGTCTCACCTTACGTTCACTTCCACAATTTCTTAGTTTTACTTTGAAAAATACACAGTTGATGGATATTTTACTTATAATTATAAAAAAAACTATCTACCGCTTACCACGTGATATATATATATATATATATATATATATATATATATATATATATATATATATATATATATATATATATATATATATATATATATACCTATATACTATATATATATATATATATATATATATATATATATATATTTTTTTGCTATTGCAATGTATTTGTTTAGGACCTGTTTCTATACATATATATATATATATATATATATATATATATATATATATATATATATATATATATATATATATATATATATATATATATACTATATATATATATATATATATATATATATATATATATATATATATATATATATAACTGCTATATATATATATATATACCCATTATAACTTTCACAATTTTTAAGGATTTATTTTAAAAACTCGATTAATTATTAAATAATTAAAAACAGCTATAAAATAAAGAAATATCTACCTCTTACCACGTGACATACGAACATATTTTAAATATTTTTTTTTTGTAAAAATTTTCTGTTATTCCAAGTAGTTTTTAGGTAGTTTAATATATATATATATATATATATATATATATATATATATATATATATATATATATCAAAAGATATAGATAAATATATATATATATATATATATATATATATATATATATATATATATATATATAGGCATATTTGTCGATACTGTACTGTAACTAGTGAGGATATTTCAAATCACCTCATAAGGATAGCGTAGTTCCATATATATATATATATATATATATATATATATATATATATATATATATATATATATATATATATATATATATATATATATATATATATATATATATATATATATATATATATATATTTATATATACTTGAGATATATATATATATATATATATATATATATATATATATATATATATATATATATATACCATATATATATATATATATATATATATATATATATATATATATATATATATATATATATATATATATATATATATATATATATATATATATATATATATGCCATTAGCTATGCTCGAGATAAATGGAAATTGAAATGTTGGACTAATCTGCATGTTTCCCAAAATAAAAGTTTAATCTGATATTTTTACTGTCATTAAAGGGCTTTTCAGCTAGATGGGGTTAATTCAAACAAACCTAACTACCAAACATATTAACTAGCATTAGGCTAGGAATATTAGTAAGTGTTTAAAGACATTTAAAAGGAAAGGGGGGGGAGAATATTTCAAGATGTTCTTACAGATGATTTTAATTTTTAAAATTTTTGGGTCCAGGAAAACCGATAAAAATCTTTAAAGCAGTTTTATAATTTTAAAAATTTCGTTTTTTGTTTTTGTCTTAAATACATTTAAATACAGCGCACAATATCATATTATATATAAGGAAAACCTGGCCCAACAACTGAAGATTTTCATGGGGAAAGTAAATATACTTTGCAACACTAAAATTTAATTAGTTACCTTTCAACATTTCATAGTGAAATATATTATTATTCTTTGGTTTAATGATTGAGTTTTTTTTTCCTATGAATGACAAAAGAATATGGTTACAATTTACTACCTTTTACTTATTGAATTAAACAATTATTGACTATCTTGGGTTTTCCTCTGGAATTTGTAATAGACTAAATAATTTTAAAAAAAATTTATTGCATTTTGGAATCACACTTCTAAACACATGGACTTGGTTGACTAATTTATTTTACAAGTATAGAGTCCTTGGCCTATCATGACTGATTATTGTAAAGTCTTTCATGAATTATTTTCATAATCACATTCCATGATCTGAACCAAAATGGTTGCACAACCTTCCACCTTTAAGCATGAAGGAAAATTGAAAAACATCCTTGGTTAATTTAAATGTTTTCCTGTTTTGAAAGTAGTGTCATCTCTATAACAATTAATTCAATTTAGAAATAAATCTAATATATTTCGATATATTTTTCAAAAATAGTCATAAAAAAATTTCTTTTACTATAGTAATTTTGAAATAAATGAAATTATTAATACATTCTAATCTGAAGATCACTTTGATCGGCAAGGATGTTACTAGCATGGTGTTCACATGGTTATTCGGGCTGAAGAACAGGACCTTGTCAAGTCTTCCAGGTCCTCACACTTTTCCTTGAGGAGAGACATAAACATATGATAAATCCGGCAGATTCCTGACGTTCTTTGTAGGCTTGATGCTATTTTCCACATCCTCCCCTGAATTTTAGATTTTTATTTTACCATTGCTGAGAAGAATGCTTTGTTATATGTTTCATTGTGATCTACTGTTAAAGAAATTAAGCTTCTGATTGTGGAACTTAGGATGAAATAAATTTAACCAAACTTTAATACATCGCTTGTTCTCAAGAGAATACAACAGACAACTGCGTTGATATTCTCCTACTTCAGTTGAACTGTTGCTTTTTACAGTGAACTTTAGTTTTCATATGTTCAAAAACTTTTCACTCAGTTGTTTATTCCCTTTTACGACATGCCATATTTAAGTTGCGTATAAATGGCATGGCATGCCATCATAATAATAAGATTTGTAGGCTTGTTTTTACACTTTATATATATATATATATATAT
>JABUQX010005613.1:22500-27500 GCA_015478945.1 Trachelipus rathkii
AATGATGATCATTGTATGTGTGCGTTTGATTCATATTAGAAATAATTATAATTTTAAACTTCATATTCCCTATTAATATTATTAAGTAATAAGTAGACCACCCATAAATGCGAAGTTATTGTGTTTTTAGCTGTGTATTATAAATTGGTGTCATCGTCGATAACTGTCCAGAGACTATTTGGAAAGTTAAGAAGGGCATTCTAGTAAGGCGTTAATCTTCTCTTTGGCGTGAGGCTACAAAAAAAGGTTTTCTTTGTTGTTTTATGAATATGAAGATAATTTGGAAATTCAGGATTTGGGAAAAATTGGATTTTGAGCGAAAGATTAAAAAAAAAAGAAAAAGGTGCTTTTGAATGCATTTTTGTTCTTCATTATTTAATCTATCGGTCGTAGCTGACTCTCTTCTTTTTTAATTGAAAGAATATTAGGCCTCCTCGCCTCCTCATCTTTTAATACTTGTGCTTTATTATATTTTTTCTTCTTTTTACTCGATTTCTCTTTTCTCGTTTAGGCCGACGACGAGTGAATAGCAAACAAAAGCTTTGGTCTTATTATTAATTTATAAATAAACCCTTTCTCAACAAAATTTGGAAATCTATATAAAAAAGAATGGACTAAAAGCGGCCGCGTATACAACATCGAAGCTCCAGGAGAGCTTTTATTTATTATTTTTATTAATACTCTCTCTTGTACAGTCAATCGTATTTGGAATGGAATTGGAGCGGCTCTATTCTTTTTTTTTCTCTCTTTTTGCAAGTCCGAACCAAAGGAAGCCTATTGAGGCGTAAGCACCAGGCCTATTTATTCCTGCGTAGACAAAAGGACGAGGCATAGACCTGCACCGAAAATTGGTGGACGCCTCGTGTTAAACGCTGTAGGGAAGCGTGTGAAATTAGGCTTCTCGTTGCATGGAAGAAATGCTAGATAATAATAATAATAATACCAGAATTTAAATATTTGCTTATACTTTAAAAATGTAAATTATGTCCTTATTATCCCACTCTCCTTAATTCTTTTTCTATTGTTTTTTTTTTAATGCTTCTATGTCCCACCTTTTTACTATTAAAATCCACTAACACATACTATATTCCTTATCTTTTCTATTCCACTTTCGAGTACCATTATCTTTCTTGAATATTGCCTTGCTTTATCATTTATATGGTTGCTGCTGCTTCTCTTCTCCTTCTCTTTCGCTTCCATTCGTATTTTACGAGAGAACAGTTCAAAGGTTGCTATTGGAGAAACACAAAGAAAACTTCAAAAGCGCCGAAAATCAGTTTACGCATTGGAGGCCTCTTTTCGAATGGCCTCAGCAAACGAATGTCGATTTAGTCATTGTTGGGGACGAGGGAGTCGTCAAAAGGGTGGGGAGGATGGGGGGGGGAAGAAGAAGGAAGGAAAAGCAATCTCCCAACTCTTCTATTTCCTTTTGCAGAACCCGTTTGTTTGTCTGCTTGTGAACATGATTAGTTCTGCTTTCTTTCATAATAATTTGCCTGCTTTTTCCCAAGGTTCTCTTTATATATATATATATATATATATATATATATATATATATATATATTATATATATTATTTTTTATATACATTATTTTTTATATATATATATATATATATTATTATTATTATATTTATACTATAATATATATATATTATAGTATTTATATATAGTATTATATATATATATTATATATATAATATTTATATATTATATATATATATATGATATTATATTATTACTATATTAACTAGGTATAATAGTATATAATATATATATATATATTATATTAATATATATATATATATATATATATATATATATATATTTTTATCTTCCTACTTTTCCCAGATTGGGAGTGCGGTGCCTAACATACACCGGAAACAGAAATGTTAGTTGAAGAACATGACATTTGTGAAAGAATGCTCCCCCTCCCATCTCCAAAAAAATCCACCCATGGCCTCACAAGACTGCGACGGACCCTAGTGTGGTATCTTGTCAATTGAAGGGTCAATCCCCTGGGTCAAACACAACCTCACAAAACTTCAGCTTCACTCATATTACGCCACCTTTCTTCCTCTCCTCTGCAAACCGCATTCATTTCCTTCAGAACATCCTTAATATATATATATAGTATATATATATATATATATATATATTATTATATATCTATATATATAATAATATATATAATATATATATATATATATATATATTATATTCTATATAGTATATATATATATATTATATAATTATAATTATATATAATATATATTTATATATATTAAATACAAATAAATATTATATATTATATTAAATATATATTTATATATATATAATATATAGTTACATATATATATATATAGTATATATAATATATTATTATATATATATAATTATATATAATATATATTATGCAGCAGCATTTACTTAGGTCATATGTATCTTAAAAACTATTTATGCTACAGTAAAAAGGAATACAATTTTTGAATGGCGTAAATTGGTATGAAAAGTACATTATTTTAAGTATACATTAATGTAACTAAATGAGTAATAATAACAATAAATATGTTTGTGTTAATTGAAAAATTCTATCAAATCTGCCATCTCTAAAAACAGTTCATTGTAATGGGGTCTGAAATCGCTAAATCTCTCCGTGCAAAATTAAACTACTTATATAATATATATATTTTATTATCTATATAATTATATATATATATATATATATACTATATAACTATATATATATATAATATATATATATATTTATATATATAGCTATGGCCAACTTAACGGGGGCTCGAGCGACGGGGATACATAGGGCGGGACGTTTTTCATACCCTCTGGGGAGGGGCGGAGGAACCGCGACACACAATATACAAACGAGCGGGGGTTCGAGACCTCCCGGAGGGGGGATAGTCTTCCCGTCGTTCCTCGAAAACCGAGAGACGCCGATCCTGATCTCTGCGGTCACCCCTTGGGTATCTTTTAGTTTTAAAAACCCACATTAAAGGCAACGTAAGGACGTTAATAAAATAAGTTAACAAATGGATGTCATTTTATTGACACCTTCTTTTTAAAACGATTTTTTTTAAAATGTTTCATAACTAAAATTTTACGCTGATTCCAAAACTGTATTCCTTTTTACTGTAGCATTAATAGTTTTTAAGATACATTTGACGGCTAATATATATATATACCATATATAATAATAATAACTATATATATAATATATAATAATTATATATATTATATATATAATATATAATATATACTATATATATTATATATTATATATATTATATTTATTTATTTATATATATATATATATATATAATATATATAATAATATATATAATATTATATATATATATGTATAATATATATATAAATATACTATATATATATATATATATTATAATATAATATAATATTATATATATATATATAATATAGTACTATTCAGTGATTTAGCGAATCCAGTTTTAAGTGCCGATCTCGAGTCCAAGTTATTGCAAATCCTATTTTAATAAAATATAACATCATATTTTTTAATAATAATAATAATAATAATAATAATAATAATAATAATAATGGGAAATATTAATTTAGGTAAGTTACGTAATATATCGTGTAACTGAAAAGCAAAATTAATAATGAAATAATAATATATCATGTATTATACAATAGAATGAATTAAAATTTGTTTTCCTCATAATTCTTTAAATTCACAAAATTGAAAAATTGAGGTACAACTTCTTCAATCTACATCAGAGACAGTTGAAACGGAAAGTTTGTGTCCCTCAGCATAGCATCCTTAGTCTGTTTATTCTGAAATGATATGAAATCATTTTACGGAATGACCTCTACTAATTCAATATTTTATTGTTCTATTCATTGATTGTGAACTTTGAGTTTCTGATCCAAATTTTCTGATCTCTGGTTAGACAATTCAGAATTCAGGAAACCTTATATTCACTGGTGAAATAATCAGAGACCTGTAAATTTAATATTTTTGTTAACAAACATAATTATATTGTCTTCACAAGATGTCTTCTAAATAATTCCCTCTTGTAACCTTGAATGAAAAGGAATTCAAATACGCACCTTCACAAGTAAATCTTGTATTATATTTTGACTAATAGTTAGCTTTAAATGCGAAAGTTAAATATATCAAAATTAAAGCAGAGAAACCCATGATACCATTAAAAGGTTTCGGATTTTAGAATGAACGGGGATCAGATAGCCTCTGATGGAAGAATTCAATTGGATCTTTGTAAACGTATTGAATAGTTAAGAATAGATTTAATTTTAACTTTCTTTCTTTGATCACTGACAAAACAAGAGAAATAGAATTACTGTTGGAGCCACCCGTTGTAAAAGAATGAACTTCTAAGAAGCCGAAGCTTATAATGTCATTAACAACAAAAGGAAATATACTAGATTTACTGCACTTGCAAGATTGTCAAAATATGATCATCTAACCAGGTTATTTTATAATTTTTTCTTAAGTTCAATGAATTATTTTACATAGGTAGGTTGAAAAATCTGTGAAGTATTTCAGTAGCTTCGTCTCAAATACTTTTTGTTACCCCTAACTTATAATCATAACTTAAGATGTTTAGCTTGAATATAGTTTTAAAGGCACATCTAAATATCAACATCCCCTTCAAAAGAAGTTTTAAAAGAAAATTTCTCTCTTTCAAGCTCATAACTAATGTAAGAATTATAAATGCTAAAAAAGAATGCATTCATGGGTTGTGCTTGAGCCATAATGAATTTTTATCTCGAATGAAACTGTCATCGTGTAGTACTGTATTTATGACATAACTATATGAAATATAGAGTTCTTTTATACATTTAAGGTAAAACCATCACAAAGGTTGCTACTGTTTACAATTTACAATTTTTCTATGATCATCAACGACAATAAAAAAAGATTCATGAAGTCGCTGTTTGACTTATAAAATTAGTGTGTTAATTACTGGATTAATTGTCAAAC
>JABUQX010005614.1:0-2500 GCA_015478945.1 Trachelipus rathkii
ACCTTTTGTATTAAATATAGGACTTATTATTGCCTTGTTTTGTTAAAATATTAGAAAAGTTCAAAATTAACATTTTTGGATTTATGGAATTAGCATCAAAAAATATATTGGAATAAAAATTTTGGCATTTCTGTAGCACAGTCTTCTTAGCTGCCATTTTTAGTTATGAAGCTCTAGAAACTGTGAAAAGTATTTTTTTTTAATCTAGGCTATTAAAAAAAAATAAGAAAAAAAAAAAAAAAAAAAAGTAAAAGGGTTAAAGGGAAATTTTTTTTTTTTTTATTTTTTCTTGGAAGTGTTGAGATTAGCTGTATTTGTAGAAGGCATAGCTAACTCACTCACTATTTTCTATTATACGCTCATATTTCGGGTTGAAGATGTTTAATAAGTATCAGCAGGCCAGATATATTATATTATATATATTTTATTAGTATATATATAGTATATAGTTATATAATATATATATATATTAAATATATAATATATTTATATATATATATATATATTTATATATATATATATATATATAATATATATATATATTATATATATATTTGGGAAAGTTTATATATTGACTCAGTGTATATTTTTGTGAAAAACTTTCTAAGTCAAAAAATTTTTATAGTTCAGAAAGTTAGTAAGTTGTTTTAAGAAAATTCTTTAGTGGAAGCTTCTGGGATTATGCCAGAAGCTTGCCACTAAAGAATTTTTTATAAACTTAAATTAACTATAACTTTTCTGAACTTAGAGATTTTTTGACTTAAACAATTTTTTTTCAGAAAATATGAAATGATTCAAATATAGAACAATATATATATATATATATATATAGTATATATATAATATATATATATATATATATACAAAAAGATTTAATATATATATAATATATTATATATTATATATATATATATATATTATATTTATATATATATATATATAGTATGTGAGAAGAAGGGCTTCACCCCGATTTTTATAAAAATACAGGATATATATATATATATACTCAAAAAAAATAATAATGAAGAATAAAATAAAACAAATGTGGCAGTCTCTATAGGAAAAAAAGTTATTAAAGTTTTAAACACCTAGGATTTTCTTTAAAACAAAAAAAAAAAAAAAAATTTGAAAATCACAGGATATAGGCTAACTTTAAAAAATTAATATAAAGCAAAAAACAAAACAAAATGATTTAAGTCTTTAGTAAAAAATTACAGCCTCTCAAAGTTAAAAATTTTCCAATAGGCTTATAAAAAAAAGTGGTCATGCTCGTTTTAAGGGCCATCCTAGTTGAGGTTATGAATAAGATTTGTTAAGTATGCATGATTATTCTCTGTTGTATACTAACAAAGACATTCAATAACCTGAACTAAGAGGAGGGCCTGAAATGGATCAAAATATGAAAAGTCTATGAGTTTTAATAACTTTGAGAGGCTGTAACTTTTTTTCCTAAAGATACCACCACATTTGAATTTTTTTTTTCTTCTTCATTATTATTTTTTTTAGAGTATATCCTGTGTTATTTTTATAAAAATCGGGGGTGAAGCCCTCTTCGCTACTTTTACCATATATATATATATATATATTATATATATATATATATAATATATATATATATATACTATATATTTTATATATATATTATATATATATATATATATATATATATATAGTATATATACTATATATATATATATATATATACTCTATATATATATATAATCAGGAAGGGGAGTCGTCAGTCGGGAGTCCGGGCGTTTTCAGGGTAAGGGAGTCGGAGTCGATTTCCCAAAAAGTTGGGAGTCGGAGTCGGGAGTCGAGTAAAAAAACCGCTTCCTTATCGAATCCCAAACAATTTTTGCATAACTTATTCACAGCAAAAATTTGGAAGAAACTTAAATGAAATTTTTATTATAAAAAGACAGTATCGCATTTTTTTTATTTGACATTTGTTTGTGAGCCAATTTAAGTTGTTTATTTTTACTGGTTATCAAATAAAGGTTATAAAAAATGGTTATAAGATAACTTAGGTAACTTGACTAATTGTGTATTGTGCCATTAACGAATTAATTAACAGCGAGCATGCTATTAATAGATCGTACAAAATTTAAAGTCAAGTAGAGTAAATAACTGATTTTAAATATAGTGTCACACCAATTATAAGATAGTTTGCGTAAGCTAAAAGAATCAAGATAGATATTACTATACATTTATATAAACACTGTGCCTGGCGCTCACCGTTGTAGTTGTGTCAGATTCTTAAATATTTCCGTACCTAATGATGTGAATTTCTAATATATATTTAATTTTTTGGTGTGTAGACATGCGAAAATATATCTATCTACCCACAACCAGTAAGTGGTGGTAAGATAATTTAATAAATAATTAATCAGTTTTGATAAAAATATAAATAATTAATCAGTTTGATAAACAAATAATTATTTTACGTTTGGCCGGGGTTTGTAGTTTGTGAGCAAATGACCTTGATTATTTTGACTCA
>JABUQX010005614.1:7500-15000 GCA_015478945.1 Trachelipus rathkii
GATGAGTGAGATGTAATGCAATTTCGGCCATGAACTTATCAAAGTCTATTTGCTGAAAAGCCCCATGGTCACTATGTGCAGCTGCCAGGGGTTGCTGATAAAGTGGCTTCCACTTCTGTGAATCTTTTTTTTTGTCACACAATCAAGCTCCTCAGTTATGCTATTTAAATGCATTCTGGAAATGGTTCACCGTCAGAGATGCCATTCTTGTGGGGTTTCAGCTAGCTTAAGGAATTCCTTATTAGAACCTTTTATATATTGAAACTAGATTTATTGCTGAATCTAAAAGTTTCTTATAATTCTTCACCCAAAAACTAAGAAGTATCAGAATGCAATAAATACAAACATAATATTAATAACTTTTTTTTTTTTTGTGTGTTTATCAAAAATTATTCCATTCTTTTTCAGTAAGTATTAACAAAGTTTAGCTACTCAAGCTTTTATGTTTTAACATGATTACAATTTATAAGAAGATTCTTTAACTAGCTATAACATAAAGAATAAAAAATAATGAAAGAAGAGACTTCAATTAATCAGCTGAAAAGAGAAAATAAAAAAAATGTTATTATTCAAATGTGACATAATAATAATATACTGTATATATCTACATTTTTTAAGATACCAGTAGATATCATTTGATACCAGTACTCAAATTCAAAAATTCTCAAATTGTAATGCAAAACATTAAAGCTTTACTTGTCTGGCGAGAGCCTGTTTCTTTTTGGGGTGTTTTACATTCTCACCTACCACTAAAAATACCCTCGCTTTTTGGCTTAAGAGGGAGGGCTGTTAATATATATATATATATATTATATTATATATTTATATATATTATATTTATTATATATATTATAATATCTCTATTATAGAGAGAGGGTATTATATATATATATATATATACTGTATATATATATTTTGTATCTTTTATATAGCTATACCAGTATTTTATTTCTCATCCTGAGTGAGGCCTTTGGCCCCCCGCTCTATATCATCCCCTGTCTCCTCCTTCGGAGGATGCCCCTCTCGATACGCTCGAGTGACTGACTGGGTTGGATTTTCATTTTTTTAAAAATTTTCCCAAAAATTATAATAATTGAAATAAACGAAGAATCAAAATAAAAACTTGGAAGAAAAATCAAATTTATATTAAAGTTAAATTATAATAATCATAGTAGGCCCTCAATAAAAGCTTACAAAAATTTTTGGTAAAAGTAGTGCAGAGGGGCTTCACCCCTATTTTATAAAAATCATAGGATATACGCTAAAAAAATAATAATGAAAACGAAAATGGGTGCTCTCTTTGTAAAAAATCCTTACAGCCTCTCAAAGTTATTAAAAATCCCACAGGATTTTTTCATAAAAAAAAAAAAAATTACAGGATATAGCTTACTCTAAAAAAAATAGTAATTAGGCTTAAAAAAAAAAAAGGAAATGATTTAAATCTTTAGGAAAAAAAGTTATAGCCTCTCAAAGTTTAAAATTTTCTTATAGGCTTTCTTATAAAAAAAATTAGTGGGCCTTGTGCACGTTTTAGAGACATCCTTGTTCAGGTTGATAAGATTTGTTAATTCTACAATGATTTTCTCTGTGTATACCTAACAAAACTTATAACCTGAACTAGAGGGACTGAAATGAGACCTAACATAGATGGATCAAAATGAAAAGTCTATCAGATTTTTAACAACTTTGAGAGGCTGTAACTTTTTTTTTTTTTTAGAGTATATACTGCGATTTTAAAAAAAAATTGGGGGTGAAGTCCTCTGCACTACTATTACCAAAATTTCAATGAAAAAATAAAATATTTAAACTACTCAACTAAAAAGAAGTTAGGTATAACTATTTTTAAAGCTTTGCACTATTTACAGTAATAGTTGAGTTTAATAATAATAACATCAATTTTTCTTCTAAATATTTATATATATATATATATATATATATATATATATATATATATATATATATATATATATATATATATATATATATATATATAATATATATATATAAATATTTAAATATATTTATATATATTATATATATATATATATATATATATATATATATATATATATATATATAGGTAAAGCTGTAGACAGGGACCCACACATTTTTGAGACCGAAAATTTTCTAAGTTCAAAAAACTTTCTAAGTTCAGAAAAATTAAGTTAAGTTAAGTTTTTTAAGAAAATTCTTTAGTGGCAAGCTTCTGGAATTATGCCAGAAGCTTGCCCTCTTAAAGAACTACTGTGAACTTAAACTTAACCGATCTATATATATATATATATATATATATATATATATATATATATATATATCTGATATATATATATATATATATATATATATATATATATATATATATATATATATATATATATATATATATATATATATATATATATATATATATATATTATAACGTTGGGCGTTACAAATCAGAAAGGCTGGGTCAATAATGAAACATCGATCAGCGGTCGGAAGTCGGAAATCTATTTGAAATAGTAAACATAATTAACCAAACTTGTACTCTGGGCCCATAATCAAACAAAAAATTGACATGCTAGAAAAAGCTGTTGGGCACTTGACACAGTTACTCAACACATCACAGACATCTACTCAGATATCTAACGTAACTGACCCGGGGAAATACAAGTTGGGAACAAAGAAAACCTTTATTTCATATTTAGAAGATTTTGAAACTTACTGCCGGTTCCAATTCCCTAATTTGCATCACCAATGGTTACACTGTCTTGGCAGTCAATTACAGGGTAAATTTCTCCAATTCTATCGTCAAGTCACTAAAAACGATACAGATTACTTTTCTGTACGAGAGACTCTCATCCAATGGTATGAGGACGAGGAGAGACACATGAACGCTTACTATGTACAAACATATAACACTGCCCGTAGACATAAAAATGAGAGTATTCGTGAGTTTGCCACCAGGTTAGAACGCTTGGCTAGTCGTGCTTACCATGGCTTAGACATGAGCGGGCACGAATCTCTCCACACTGCTTTCTTGAATAATCTGCCCTTAACTGTAGAGCAAGGTGTCAGAGAATATATACACACGAAGGAACAGAATAATAATTTCCGTACTCCTTGGGAAGACATAGTGGGATATGCTGACATGTTATATTCAGATTACACAGAATATCTTACTTCCCCTATTCTTTCCACACACAACTCTTCTACCCAGAACATAAAAGAACATTCATATAAGAATCACACACAGACTTATTATCCTTCTAAGGCCCAAGTTCATACTTCTTCCCCTAAAAATCATAGTGGTAATCGTTATTACCACAACAATCATAATTCTTCCCCTCTTAAAAATCAACGAACCTTTAATCATAAAAGATCACACAACCTAAATCCAGTTGAGCGCAAAGCATTGTTGTGTGAATTTTGTAAAAAGGTCGGTCACCAAATACACAATTGCTACAAATATTTGGAGATTTGTAGCTATTGTCGAAAACCAGGTCATGTAAAGTCTGAGTGCCGATCTCGTAAATCTTATAAATTACCTCCAACATCTTCTCCCCCGAATGTGCGTAAGGCTATCTGTCCTTTTTGTAGTGGTCCCCATCCTGGGATGAAATGTCCTCAACGTGTTAAACCACACTTAATGTCTGACCCTCAAAATCATACTACACGAAGATTTTCTAATTCCCCTACACTTAGTTCTTCCAATGAACACTCTTCTATTAATTCTACTGAAGTAAAAACTGAATGTTACAGAAAATCTCCTCCAGGAATTGAACAAAGTCCAAGTCAACGGAACGAGTGTCCGTTGTCTCCTCGTCAGTCTCAAGATTCTAATCCTAAGTTACCTAACCCTTGTTTAACTAATTCTAATGTACCTAACCCTAAATTACCTAACCTTGATTTACATACACCCTATTTTCTTCCTTTAAAACCATTAAGCTCCCCTGTTGTAAGCCCATCTGTGGAAAAAATTAAAAACACAGATTCCTTATCACATTCTCCATTCATGAACATGGAAACGTTCACTCACATTCCTCAACCAAAGAAACGTCTTCCTTAAATTCTTATTCTTACAACTAATTATACTAAAGCACAAAATTAAACACCATGAAAAGTAAATCAGGTGTTACACCATGTCAATGAAAAGTTATATAGCTAGTATGTCTAAAAACAAAAGTATATTATGTCCCACTGACTAAAGCTTTACGGTATATATGATCTATATAATATAGACATATAAAATTTATTATGTTAATAAAATTTTGATATTCATTAATCCTAATATTTTTCTTTTCATCAGACAAGTTTATTGCAGTTTTTGTGATTTGACACCGCCAAAAATTGTAATGAAATGTACTGATGGAAATCACAATAAGAAAAATTCTAATCCTTTTGTTTTTGAGTTTCAGCGGAAGAAGAAGAGGAACTCGCATTATTCCAACTGTACACTATCTGTCCTGTCCTATTTGGAAAAAGCAGCTAATATTTATTAGTGGTTCTTGGGCAGGATATTAAGTACCATAACAATAACATATGTAGTTCTTGGAATTTAAAATAATTGTAGAAATAACATAGAAATGTAGCAAAGTAATCTAATTTCTATGTTCATGTAGTATATACAAATAACACTTTGCTGTACTACCTTTTTCTCTGCCTAATAACACTGGGTTTAAGCTCCGTTATATTTATCACCGTCGAAAATAAAGGTGGGGGTTTAGGCTTAGTAGGGGAGAATGTAGGGGTGACTGTTGACACTAGTCTCTGATTCTTTAGATTTAAGCAAAGTGTTTGTTCGCCCAAAATTTTCCAATGAAAGATTATTTATTTATTAATAAATAACAATACATTGGCAAATGTTTGGTGAATTCAATCTTTTTCTTTAACATATTTAACATAGCTATGTACCAAATTTAGTTTTTACTTATGGATGATCTTAAACTTTACTTTCTATCTTTCCAGTTCAGTTTATATTTATAAACCTTAAAAAACGGTATAATAATACCTATATCATAATTATTGTAAAATACTTTTTACACTTTTTCAATTTCCATACCTTTGGATTATAATCAACAAGGTCAGTAAATTAATTTCTTTAGTTAAAAAGCTAGTTAATTACACCTGAGCTTATATAGATGGAGATATCATGAGCATAACATAGATCATATCCCAATCTCCCTTATATTTACAGCTTACTTGCGGAAACCATTCCCCTGTTGAGATTCACCAGCCAAATAAGACCCCTCAATGACATATTTATGTTAGGGTAAGAATCTTTCTATCTTTTAAACATATTCCCTTTGATAATTTGACTTGATGAAATAATTTAAATAATATAATAACTTCCCATTCAATTCATAAATCTAATTCCTGTAAAACTTTACAGGGTTTTTATTTTAGGCTCATTCAGCAGATTGGACAAGATCCATCTTCTTCTAGGTCTTAATTATAGACATCTCAAGACCCATCTTATTTTAGATTAAATTTTCTGGTCTAGAGTGGACAAGACCAAATCTTATTTCAGGGTCATATTCATATTCTGATTATACAAGATCCACCTTATCTCAAGAACCTTATTATTCCCAGGCAAAAATTGCCTTCCCAAGAAAACTTAAATGTGAACATTACCAGGTGTCATTTTACCTACCTTAATTGTGAGCAATAATAATTGCTCTAGTGTTTTTATGGTTTCCATGCATGAACTCCTTTAAGTGTCACCACATTGATCACCCATGTTTGTACTGAAAGTAAACTCAATCTTCTATAGGTTAAGAAAAATAAACATAAGGTTAAACTTTTGTCATAAAACTATTCTTTAATAGTAACTAAAATATAATTATTAAAACTATTTTTATAGTGACTATAATATAAATATATAATCATAATTATAAATATAAAGAAATCCATTTCCCATGTCACATTGTAATTAGTGATTGTTTCTTAACTAATTATAACAATCACTCTTCAGAATATAATAATAAATCCTATCAGAGTGGTTATTCATCTGTGATGACCATCTCTCTCTAACCCCTTCAAATTCTGAAATTTTACATAAAGTCTCCTCATGAAATACCGAGATAATTCCAGTATTTCCTACACACAACTTTTGTTATAAGTTTATAAAATATCTATGGTTTCGGGTATTTTTACTTAGTATATAGTTTTTAGTCTGTACTATAGAACTTAATATAGTCCTCATTTTCACTGGGTAATAAACCTATTTATTTTACTTTTCTTTTCTTCTCCTTTGTCCTAAAGTACCTACTATAAACATCCTAATATCACATCCACTATTAGCGACCAGCATAACCAAGGTCCCTCCAAATGTTGTATCCAGCCGTTTGAGATATTGTTATAGCCTAACGGGACACAGGCACGTCTTCTCGACTTACCAGTTCGCAGTGGTGTGTCTTCATAATTATCACCGCAGGTACTTACCTTGTTATTAAATCATAATTTCATAAATTTTTTCTTCTTTTCTCATTCTTCGCTGGGAGTAAGTAAGCCAATTTTTACATTCGTGAACACAATTACTCACCACCCACATACACTATATATATATATATATATATATATATATATATATATATATATATATATATATATATATATATATATATATATATATTATATATATATATATATATATATATATATATATATATATATATATAATATATTTATATATATATATATATATGGTAATTGTAGAGTTCTTTCCACTCTCAATCATGTAAATAAAACTATAAACATTTTATTTACAAAAAAAAATTATTTAAAAAGTTATTTGAAGTTTTTCCTACTAATTTTCGTACATTTTAAGCTTATATTTCAATAAAAATATAAAAAATAATTCTGTGAAAATCATAACAACTTGGGTTACTTGGGTGAGTTTAATGGTCGTCGGACAGTTATAAAATCATAACAATTAGGCTTCATTTTGTTCGTCAACAAAAACAATTATTTTTTGACGTCATGGCAAATTCCCTATGCTATTAGGGTGCGTTCTTAACTAAGCTCATGGTAGTAATTTTTTTTTTTTTTAAATTTAAATTTTTTATTATTTAACTTCAAATGATAAGATTTATAAATCAAATTTCATATTTTAATATGCTCACTTAAATAAAAAAGAAGAAATATTATATATATATATATATATATATATATATATATATATATATATATATATATATATATATATATATATATATATATATATATATATATATATATATTTTATAATATATATATATATATATATATATATATATATATATATATATATATATATATATATATATATATATATATATATATATATATATATACAGCGCTATGCAAAAAGAATGGGCCACTCAATTTTTTTTAAAAAAAAAATTATTTTGATCATTTTTTTTGCTAACCTTTATAGTTATATATATATAAATTATATTCCATTTTGAAGGTCTTTTCCTTAGCTTTTCAATGAAGTTAATCAAAGAATTATTAAAATTTGTTAATGTTTTATCAACCAAA
>JABUQX010005614.1:20000-47876 GCA_015478945.1 Trachelipus rathkii
TAAAATTGACATCCATCCGCAACCAAATCTCCGGGAGACATCCACTTTTTGCATACAAACTTCGAGGGTGCGGGTTCGAAACCCATTTAGGGATGTTATATATATATATATATATATATATATATATATATATATATATATATATATATATATATATATATATATATATATATATATATATATATATATATATATATATTATAACCATATATGGATAACTATATAACTATATATATATATATATATATATATATATATATACAGTATATATATATATATATATATATATATATATATAACTATATATATATATATATATATATATATATATATATCTATATATATATATATATATATATATATATATATATATATATATATATATATATATATATATATTTCTGCAGTTTCCATATACTTCAATAAAATAGCTTCTTTAACATATCTTTTATTTATTTGTGGAATTACTCGGATTTTGTTTTAAAATTTGTAAAGTAATTCAAATAATTATATTTTTAATTTTATTAAAAATTTACTCTAAAGCAGCGTTTCTCAACCAGGGGGTCGCGACCCAAGAGGCCACCGAGCTGATATACAGTGGTCGCGGTGGGTCACAAAATATAAATATTTATAATCAAATGTTACAGTTGTTATTTATAAAAAGTTAATACTTAATAAAATAAAAATTATATACTTAAATAGAAAAGCATCTTTTATAAAGAGATTATATATATATATATATATATATATATATATATATATATATATATATATATATATATATACTATATATATATATATATATATATATATATATATATATATATATATATATATATATATATATATATATATATATATATATATATTTATAGCATAACCCCGAAAGCATCTTGCATGTAACTAAAAATTATAACAGCTACAGGAAAAAAAATAACATTTTTGATTTAAGCAAAAGAAAATTCATCGATGAAACTTAAAAAAAAAAAAAGTATTTTATTCTCATATTTATTAATAACACCTTAAATACTAATAAGCATAATCTTAGATCTGGCAAGCGTACGGTGTGATTGACCTTGAATCCCTGCATTATTTCACGAGAGCAAACAGTATTTTAATTTTACGCTTTTGAGAAAATGTTATTTTTTCTTTATATCCTTTTTAGGGGGTTCGAGCCAACGGAGGGACAGGGGGGACTTCGTCCCCCATCGGCTCGAGCCCCGAAACCCCGACTCTATCCATCGTTCTTGTTTGCCCGTGGGATATCACTTTAGTTTAAAAAGAAAAAAGCCAACGTTTTATGGCACCTTTGCGTGCTCGCTCGGAGTACTCGAGCTTCTTCGTATTCTCAGAAAACGACAGTAATATCATACAAGTTTTCCAACATTTTTAACTATTTTTATTTTCAAAAGCGTTATTTTTTTTAAATTTCATAGATAAAAATGTCTCCTGATTAATAAAATGTTATTTATTTTCCTGTAGCCGTTATAGTTTTTTCGTTACATGCATGATGCTTTCGGGAGGTTGACCTATATATATATATATATATATATATATATATATATATATATATATATATATATATATATATATATATATATATATATATATATATATATATATATATACTATGGCTGCGTGTAAGTGTAATTATTGGGTCGCGGGTACTAAGTTTATGCGTTTTGGCTTTCGGGGGGTCGCGAGACTTAAAAGGTTGAGAAACGCTGCTCTAAAGAATAACGGAAAGATATATTTCGTGAAAAATTACAATTTACAACATAATACGTTCGTATCTAACTTTTATTTATTTATTTATTTATTTATTTTTGAAGCATTTATTTATTTATTTATTTTTGAATTTTGAGTATTAAAAATTATAACTTCAAAGTTATCAGCATAATTTTTGTAAGCCACTTTCTGATGGGTGGAGGTTGGAGAAAATGGATGGATAACGAGTTCTACATTAAAAGGCAAAAACTTATTTGACCCTACGCCCGAGTGTGGACGGGAGGAGCGCGCCGTGGTTCCTGTTTGGTGGGTGATATATTCACTACAGGAACATTTCTCGTGATCTTCTTTTAGTCCATCGTGGCGGTGTGGTCAAACACATACGCGTTCATCTGCTAGGGCCCAGGTTCAATCCCAGCAGAGGGAAATTACTTAAGGGGTTATTTTTATCAATACCTATCACACTGCGGTGAGGTGTAGAAGGATGAGCAGTTATCTTATCAATATATATATATATATATATATATATATATATATATATATATATATATATATATATATATATATATATATATATATACTATATATATATATATATATATATATATATATAAATACTATGTTATATATATATATATATATCGATATATATATATACCTAGGTTTCTATATTAATATCTATTTATTCATATATATCTTTATATTAACATTCTTAACCTTATATATATATATATATATATATATATATATATATATATATATATATATATATATATACATTGCGCTGCTCATGCGATATGGGACGTTAAATATGTTAGCCCCTGCATGCGCGCGAGGCCCTTATAAGGCGCGCGGCCCTGAGCGATTGCCCAGGTCACCCTGCCCTGGAGGAGCCACTGTTCATTGGTGACACCTTGGATTCGAAGCAGAGCCTACCTGTAGTAGTAGGCCCCCAACAACCCAGCCTCTCCTGAATCTACAGCACCAGCTTCTTGTGCCTGGAAGAACCTCGGAGTCTGCAGTTTAACTATTGTCCTACTGTTAAAGGAAAAATATTATTATTATTATTATTATTATTATTATTATTATTATTATTATTATTATTATTATTATTATTATTATTATTATTATTATTGCCATTCTTCTTCTTCTTCTTATTATTATTATTATTATTATTGTTATTATTATTATTATTATTATTATTATTATTATTATTATTATTATTATTATTTTTTTTAATATTATTTTCTTTTTAATATTTTTATATATGTTTCTATATATATATATATATATATATAATTAATAATTTTCTATATATATATATATATATATATATATATATATATATATATATATATATATATATATATATATATATATAATATATATATATATATATATATTTTTTTATATAGCATGGTACGGTATAGCCGCTGTGAGGTACGGTATAGCCGTTGTGTGGTACGGTATAGCCGCTGAGTGTTACGGTATAGCCTGCGTGGTACGAAGGTATAGCCGCTTTGTGCTGAGGATCGCACTGCCAATATTTTTTTTCCATCATTTATTAGTTAACTTTTTTGTATTTGTGCTGTGGTTTTGCTTTCTTCCTTCCTTCTTCCCTCTCCTAATTCTTACCTTCTCCTCTCTTCACAATTTCTTTTCTCTTGCTTCATTCTCCTGCACTCGTCATGGTTGAGACGGATTCCACTCCCTCCCCTACTCCCACGCATGTTCGTCTTCCCCCCTTCTATTCGCACCACCCTGAGCTGTGGTTTTCTATCGTTGACGGTATTTTGCGTACCGTCGGCGATGAACAGACAAGATATGGTATCGTCTTGTCTTTTCTCCCCGAAGACGTCTCTCTCCGTATCAGGGATTCAATTCCCGCCTTGTCTTCCTCTGACACTCCCTACACTGCTCTTCGAGATCTTTTGGTCTCTCGCATGGCACCTACTCAGGAAGCGAAGTATGAGGAGTTGCTACGTGGCACCTCGCTAGGAGATCAGAAGCCTTCTGATCTCCTGGTGCAGATGCTGTCCTTATTAAGTGGTCCTCCCACCCTCCAGGAATCAGGTTTCATCCGCACACTTTTTGTGCAGAAACTGCCACATGACATTCAATATTTTCTAGCGTCTATGGACCCGAAGCTTTCTCTTCAGGAGGTAGCAGAGAGGGCAGATGGTCTCCTGCGCCGTTTCAACTCCAATGCCCCTGCTATTTCTGCCCCTGTGACTGTCTCCCCTTCTCCTGCAGCTCAGGCATTTCCCCTTCCTTCTACCTCTTTGCCTCCCCTGTCTTCTTCGCTTTCTTCTCCTTATACTTTTTCTTCCCCCACCCCTGCGGTTTCTTCGGTTCCCTCTTCCGCTGCTTCTTCTTCTTCTTCTTACCCGGTGTACCCGCCCCATCCCTCGTACCCCTGGTCCATCCCGTTTTTCGAGTATAGAGGCTCGTCTTTCGACTTTGGAACATGGCATGGCAGACATCAAGGCGGAGCTGATGTCCATCTCCGCCATGCTACGGTCTCCAAGGGACTCTCGTTCCCGCAACCGCTCCTCTTCAGGTCGTCGTTTCTCTGACCGTTCTCCCACCCCAGGCCCTACGCAATATCCTAACGGATATTGTTTTTACCACCACCGGTTTGGCCTGAAGGCGAATAAGTGCAACCAACCCTGCACTTTTTCGGGAAACCCCCTAGCCAGCGGTCCATAAAGGCGGTGGATCCAGCTGGCCACCCCTCCGTTTGTTCTTCCTCTCCGCCTTCTTCGTCTCAGGATGTCCTGCGCCTTTTCGACAGGTCTACAAACCTCTTCTACCTTATCGACACCGGAGCCTCGTATTCTTTGCTGCCTAGAGATACTACCCAAAAGTCCGCTGTCCCTCTTCCTGACCGGGCTCTTTACGCAGCAAATGGTAGTACCATCCCCGTCTATGGTGAGCGCCTGTGCACCTTAGACCTCTCTCTCCGCCGTCAATTCCCCTGGGTATTCGTGGTTGCTGACGTGACCCAACCCATTTTGGGGGCTGATTTCCTGTCTCATTTCGACCTTATGGTCGATCTAAGAAACAGGAGATTGGTTGACGGTTGTACGTCTCTGTCTTCTGCAGGTACCGTAGTTTCTTCTGCTCTTAAAGGCATCTCTGCGGTTGCTCCTTCTTCTGGTACCTCCCCCTTCTTCACCATCCTGCAGAAGGATTTTCCGGCGCTGTTGAACCCCTGTTTTTCTTCTTCCTCTCCTGTTCAACATTCTGTGCGCAACCATATAGAGACTACGGGCTCTCCCACCTTCGCTCGTGCTCTGCCCCCTGATAAGTTCAAGGCAGCCAAGGCGGAGTTTGAGCACATGCTCAAACATCGTCCACCCTTCCAAAAGTTCATGGTCCTTCCCCCTCCACATGGTGCCTAAAGGTGCTTCTGATTGGAGGCCTGTGGGAGATTTTAGGGCTCTGAACACTTGCACAATACCATTACACTGTCCCTCATATCAGATCTTTCACCTCTAATCTGGCTGGTAAATCTATTTTTAGCAAACTGGACCTTGTCAGAGCTTACCACCAGATCCCAGTCGCAATAGAGGACATACCGAAGACGGCCATCATCACCCCTTTTGGCCTCTTTGAGTATACACGCATGCCTTTCGGGCTCAGAAATTCGGCACAAACTTTCCAACGCTTCATCGATGACGTTCTTAGAGGTCTCCCTTTCGCCTTTGCTTACCTCGATGACACTCTACTACTCTGCCGAGCATAGAAGCATCTACGATCACCGTTTTGCCAGGTTGAACCCGAATGTGGCGTACGTCTCAACGCCCGGGCAAAAGTGTGTTTTGTCCCTTCCTCATACCTTTTAGGGCATACTGTCTCCGCTGATGGTATCTGTCCACTTGCAGAGCATTAATTTATTCGCAACTTCCCTAGGCCTGTCTCTCAGAAGCAGCTTCGTCAGTACCTCGGCATGCTTAACTTCTATCATCGTTTTCTTAAATCGGGCGCTGATATTCTTCGACCCCTCACCGCTCTCATCCGCCCCAAGCACCGAGGCAGTTCTACGAAAGTGGACTGGTCTGACGAAGCTACTGCTGCTTTTGAAGCTTCCAAAGAAGCACTTGCTTCTGCCACACTCTTAGTCCACCCCAGGACTCAGCTCCGATCAGAGTTCAGGTAGATGCCTCCGATTTTGCTGTCGGAGGTGTTCTTCAGCAGCACCTGAACGGAGTGTGGTCTCCTCTCGCCTTTTTCTCTCGCAAGTTGCAACCTCCTGAGACACGCTACAGTGCTTTCGGGAGGGAGTTACTTGCGATGTATCTCGCCGTCCGTCATTTCCGCTACTTTCTGGAGGGTCGTGAGTTCCACATACTCACTGATTACAAACCACTTACCTTCGCTATGGTCTCCTGAAACGAACGGCACTCTCCTCGAGAAGCTCGTCACCTTGAGTATGTCTCACAGTTCACCACTGATGTCAGACATATTTCAGGTGTCGACAACTTCACTGCTGACGCTCTCTCCCGCATTGAAATCGACGCGATTACAGCCTTACCAACTCAACTACGATGCTATGGCAACGTGCCAGACTACTACTAAGGTCCTGCGCTTCCACAAGACTTTTCTCTCAAGCTGGAGTGGCTCCAACTCCCTGGGATAGAGAAGAGACTTCTGTGCGATGTCTCTCAGGGATCTCCTCGTCCTTTCGTACCTGCATCGTTCCGTAAGGCTGTCTTCCTCAATCTTCACTCGCTTTCCCACCCTGGCATTGAGGCTTCACGCAAATTGGTTTTTGCCCGTTTTGTGTGGCCTGATCTGAATGCCGACTTAGCAACTTGGTGTCGCACTTGTCTTCCCTGCCAGCGTTCTAAGATCACACCGAGTCCCCGCTAGGCACTTTCTTACCCCTGGTGCTCGCTTTGAACGTGTCCACATCGACATCGTTGGACCTCTGCCTCCCTCCCGCGGTAAGAAGTACATTCTTACGTGCATAGATCGGTTCACACGTTGGACCGAGGCTATCCCTCTCTCTGTCGCCAACGCGGAATCCATAGCTAAAGCTTTCTTAGCTCATTGGATTTCGCGCTTTGGTGTGCCGCTTTCTGTCACAACGGACCAAGGTAAACCTTTTGAATCCTTCTTATGGAGAGATTTGATGAATCTTCTTGGTTCAGAGAAGATTCACACGACTTCTTTTCACCCACAAGGGAACGGCATTGTTGAACGTTTCCACCGTCAGCTAAAGGCTTCTCTTCTAGCTCAGCCCAATCCGGAAAATTGGACTGACGCTCTCCCTTTCGTAATGCTTGGCATTCGCTCCGCTGTTAAAAAGGATCTGCACTGTTCTTCCCGGTGACTTCTTCTCACAGTCCTCTCCTCCTTCTACAGCCGACCCGCTTGCTTATCTTACCCGCTTGAGGCGCTGTGCTTCGTCGTGGAGACCAACTCCTTCTCGTCCACACAAGGTGCATTCATATATCCCTAAGGACCTTTCTTCCTGCACTCATGTCTTTGTTCGACATGACTCCCACCACACCGCTCTCCAACCTAAGTACGATGGACCTTTTCCAGTGATACTTAGGAAGGAGAAATTCTTCACGATTCAACGTCCCACACGCACAGAAGTCGTTTCAATCGACCGTCTTAAGCCTGCTTTCTTCGAGGCGAATCCTCTTCCTGTTCTCGACCCTGACGCTTTACCTTTTGTTTCAATTTCTCCCCCTTCAACTCGTTCTTTTAACGTTCCTATCTCTCCTCCTGCATCTCTTCCTCCTTCTTCTCCCTTTTCCTGATCCTCTTCCTTATCCTCCTCCTCCTCCTCAGCCAACAGCACCAATACGACCAGCTCAGACTCCACCCGCACGGTCATCGTCACCCTTGCCTCCCTCCACTTCGGCTCAGGATTCTTCACCTCCAGCTCCACCTCGGGCTACTCCTACGACACAAGCATACGTTCCGACTCGCCCGATCACGCGTTCGCAAACTGGGAATCCTGTCCAGACTCCATCCCAAGCTCCTACTAGACTATCGAGCAGAGGTAGGCACAGTGGCCTACGCACTATTTTAGATGGAAATTATCGTGCCTTTAGCACTGCAGGGGAGTACTACCTGTGGTGATGGAGGTCATGAATGACCTCTATAATAGCACGCAATATTAATAAACAAAATAAAATTACGCACTGTAATTTATAAACTGTGTTCAAAAATTTATCGAAAATTATTTGAGATGGCAACACTTTATTTCGCTCTTCTAACCGCCATTTATCTTACGCTAAGCAAGCGGATTTTTGTGATCTTATTATAGAATAATAACAATCTCTTTATAAAAAACTTTTTGTACTGTTTTATGCGGTGAGTGCAGTGACCCAAAAATATTTAATATATTATGTATAAATTAAAATAATTAAGTAGGCCGATGTAGGCCCTATTAGGAGGCCCCAGGTGTGAAGTGACTAATGTAGCAATTTTATTATAAATTTTACCATCTATTCTTAGTTAGTTTACTCATGGTAGCAAGCCTTGGGTTAGACATAAACCAAGGCCTAATTCTTCCTCAGGGGCTTTCCTAGTAGGGAACCTACGCGCAAATTTCCTTTTACTTTTATAAATACTTTTCCAAATGCAAGTAGGCCGATGTAGGCCCTACTTGTTTATATTCAAATTACTTTTATTTTATTTATTTATCACTATCATTATATATATTATTATATCTTGTTTTATCGTATTATTTATTGCTGTCTTTTACTTTTTAATCGGATATCTGGGGTTCAAGCTACAGGCTACATTCTTGTCAAAACTGCAATTATATGCTCAACTTGCTCCTTTGTTTTACAACCTCAAAAAAGAAGTTCTGTATGATCAACAATCATATCCTGCAGAGCTTCATTGGTGACACTCTGGATTTTGAAGTAGTGCCTACCTGTAGTAGTAGATATATAACAACATATATATATATATATATATATATATACTATATCACTGCTATATATATATATGTGGCGTCTGGTGGAAGGGCTGCGACCACCACCTAGAGTCAAAGCAGCCCCCGGGATGAAACGCCAATTCATCGCGACAACGCTCACTCTCTTCAGCATCATCTAGTCTTCAGCTAATGAAGGTGGTTCTTCAACAGCGACCATAACCCCTTCATATTGGTGACCACCAGAGTGACTAGTGCCACTGGAGTGGCACAACGAACACCAGCCAGCATCCCATCTTCTCAAAGTTGTTCGCCGTGGTAAGACATTTCGTTGTAGAGTTTGTTTTACCACAATCGTTCAACGCTGCATTACATCAATTCAAGTTTCTTCTGCTGGGCGCTGCTCTGTTCGGTCATCCTGTAACGCCTGTACTGTGCTTCTCACTGCAGGTGCAGACCAACTGCACGTAAGAGTACAGAGTGGTCGAAGCCTTCTCAGTGGCTTTAATGTGTGCACACCTGGCTCTCATCTGAAGCTGACCAACGTCCTTCCAGGTGAGCAGAGCGTGTGCTCGCGGCATTGTCACTGGGAGGAGTTCTGCGTCTGGTGGAGGGGGCTGCGACCACCACCGAAGAGTCCAAAGCAGCCGGGACGAAACGCCAATTCATCGCGACAATGCTCACTCTCTTCAACATCAGTCTTCAGCTAATGAAGGTGGTTCTTCAACAGCGACCATAACCACCTTCATTATATATATATATATATATATATATATATATATATATATATATATATATATATGCTATATATATATATATAACTATGCTATGCTATATATATATATATATATATATATATATATCAGAAGGCGGCGACTCCTGCACTCGTGCCACTCGTGCTCAGCACAGGTTGACATTATAAACGATCATTTTCAAATTTCACAATGTTACGATAATATTTTCATATTTTTTGCGAAAGTTGGTCAAATAAATGAAAGTATTACATCATAAATATATAAAAAGATTTTTTGCAAAATTGAAACGAAAAAGGGAAGAATAGCTGCTATCAAATAATGCTTTTTAACACATTAAAAATAGGACTAATCAGTGCCCACCCAAAGGAATAGGCGGATATCGTATCTGTCAATTTATAGATAGTATAAAATTGTTTTTAAATACTCTGTTTTTTAATGATGTGTTTAAATTCTATACATAATAAATAATATTCTATAACAAAAAAATATTTTATTAAACAAATAAAATATTTAAAATATTACTACAATACTTTAAAACAATAAAAAAAAAATGATTTATTAAATTATTATAAAAGTTATCGTGAAATGTACAATAGAAAACGATTATCATAAAAAATTGTTTTAATAGGTAATCTCAATAGTATATATATATATATATATATATATATATATATATATATATATATATATATATATATATATATATATATATATATATATATATATATATATATATATATATATATATATATCTTTTTTCTTCTTATTATATATATATATATATATATATATATATATATATTAAAGGAATATTTATATATATATATATATATATATATATATATATATATATATATATATATATATGAACACATATATGTATATATATATATAATATAGAGAGAGAGAGAGAGAGGAGAGAGAGAGGCAAGTGAGAGAGAGCACAGTAGTAAAAGGAAGTTACTAGGAATACGCCACTGATATATATATATATATATATATATATATATATATATATATATATATATATATATATATATCTTCCTATATATATATATATATATATATATATTATATATATATATATATTGTATAAGGTACATAATATACATTATACAATATATATTTTTTAACACATGCGCCTGTTGTAAATCCATAAAATCTAAATACAATTTATTGTTCTTCTCTCTCATTTTCTCAATCATTTGTTTCAATGTAAAAATTTGATCTTCTCATCCTCTACCACTTCTAAACGCACCTTGTTCTTCACCAATCACTCCCTCAGTCACTCGACGCACTCTTTCGACCACAATACCAGCATATATCTTCTCTATAACACTCAGTAAACTAATTTTCTTATAATTCCTACAGTTACCCTAATATAAGGGGACTATTACTGCTCTCCTCCAATCCCTTTATATAAAGTTACAAATTTATAATATAAATCGCATAGTAACAGATCATGCTTCAAAATCAGACTATAGGTTATCTCTTCGAACTTCAAAACAGACTGAAGATTTTGTCTCATCCTTTTCATACTTCCATTACGTTCAAATTTGTTTTTGTTTTTAAAAGACATGCATTCCTCCTTGCACCAATCATCTAATGGAAATGATCATTGCTCCCTCTACCAATGACAATCAAGAATTTGGCCAGCTTCCCGAAGAGTTCAGGCATGTAACTAGAAAACTATAATATCTACCGGAAAATAAATAACATTTTTGATTCCAGGAAGTAATTTCATCGAAGAAACTTTAAAAAAAATTTATTTTATTCTAATATTTATTAATAACATCTTAAATATTTGTAAAATCTTACACCTCGCATTGTACGCTTTGATTGACCTATTTGACCTTGAAACCTCTATCCATCGTTCTCGAGGTGCCAAATACCAATTTTTTTACGATTTGGAGAAAATATTTTTTTTCTTTTTATATCCTTTTTAGGGGGTTCGAGCCGACGGAGGGACAGAGGGGGGCCCGTCGTCCCCCGGTAGGCCGAGAAACCCCGACTCTATCCATCGTTCTTGTTTACCCGGAGGTATTCGTTAGTTTAAAAAAAAAAAATCAACATTTGGCACCTTTGTTTGCTCAGTCTTAGTAAGCGAGCATGTTGGATTTCTTAAAAAACTGTAATTTTTTCAACATTTTTAACAAATTTAATTTTTTAAAAAGCGTTATTTTTTTTTAATTTCCGGGGTAAAAATGTCTCCTGATTAATAAAAATGATATTTAGTTACATGCCTGGCCTTTTCGGGATGCTGACCAAGAACTTTTACTAAAATGATGAAATCAGTTTCTTCTTCTTCTTCAAATCTGCAAGCGAAATATCATTCTTTACGACTCAATTTTTCATATTTTTTCTCATATAGTTCATAATTTTCAAACTCGATTCCATTATTTCTTTTATATTTACTTATCAATATTTTACGTTTCCTACCCTTATTATTATTATCATTATCATGACAGTTAAACGTACTTTATTATAAAGTAAACTAGGTTTTAAGATAACTTCATTTATTGTGAGCAAACGCCCCTTTTACATGAAGCAAGTACCTATCTTTAACGAAGCAAATGTTTCATTTTTTACTGTCATATATAAACCTCAAACCACGATATTTCTTATTCTTAAAAAGTGCATTCTCCGTTTTATATTTTTCAAATTCCTAACTTATGTTCTGAACTCTATTAATATTTTAATAAACAAATGTTTGAAATACGTACCTTAGCGTAATTTGCGTAGGAGCCTACTACAGCTGAATTTAGTTGTACACACTACCTTCTATTCCACAACCACTCTTTTATCCAATAGTGTTCCACTCCACCTACACTACATTGCGATAGCTTCTGTAGCAGGCTTATTTGGGAAACCTTCTAAAAGGTTTGTCTGACATCATCTATCCTTTCTAAAACTATGCCAGGAGTCATGCAGCACCTTCTTATCATCCAAATGTTTCTCCATCCGGTAACTTTTCCGAAACTTTTACAACCAGAGATGTAAAACTAACTGGCCTATAATTTCCCAAATCTTCCTTATTACCCTTCTTATGTATAGGCACAACATATGCCGTTTTCCAGACCTCTGGTACCTCAACAAATGTTACTGATCATTTAAAAATCAAATACAGTGCCAAAGCAATGCTGCTACTACTCTCCAGAATTCTATCGCATATACCGTCAGGACTTGCAGCTTTACTTGGTCAATAAATTTTAGTATAGATTAAATTTCTTTTACCTCAACTTCAAATTCTGTAAGTCTATTTATTACAGGTATACCAGAACTATTAGTCTCCAAATTATTATCCAATCTTTCCTCAGTAAGCAACGGTGCAAAAAATAAGCATTAATTGTTTTTTTCTTATGATTTTCTAAATCTTCCTCCCTATAGGGTATAACATAATGTATTTGAACATTTCATGAATCTACTTATTTCATTGATTTTCTCTTTTATCTCTCTCTTTCACCAAATAGGTTTCATGTTCTCTACCTCAATGAGTCTATCTTTAAAACATGCTGACCTAATATTCATCAAAATTTGTTCGAATTGTTCCCACATGATAAAATAACTGGTCTTTAAGCTCTTTATCCCAGTTAATTATATTAAGCATGTCTCGAAATTTGGTAAAATCGTAATTTCGGAAATCTACGATCTTTTATTTATTAACTTGCAATTTGAGCCCAGATATCGCATTCATGATAAATCTAAATAATATTATGGTCACAAATTCCCAACTTCTCCTCAACTCTAACCTCATCCACTCCACTATACTTCCATCGTTAGTTAATATTTAGTCTTAACAGTGGTGCGAGTCTTGTAGGTTCATGGACCACCTAGTACTGTCGTTGTATTTATTTATTTAAATATATCTGATCCCCAAATTAAATGGAGATCAATAACTTTGTGTATAATAACTCTATGACTGTAGTTTGTGTCTGTTAAACTCTATAACTATTGTTTGTGCTTTTCTGTTAAACTCCGGAATGTGGAATCTAAATAGGAATCCGATTCCGGAAACGGAATTAATTTGGTGATCGAAAATCGGTATTTTTTTTATTTTAGTGACTCCTATTCCTCAAATTATTAATTTTGGTTAGGAAACGTTTTCGTTTTAAGGTCACCCTCCTAAAGACCATTTTCTATGTCTCAAATAACTTAAATGAAAATTTTAAAGGTTAACTATTTTAAAATAAATTCTTGAAATGAATAAAATCAAAAAAAAATATTTCCTATTTTTGTTAAACTTTCATCGAAATATATTTTAGTATATTCAAATGTTAATTCTAGAAATATTATTTCAAATATTTGAAAACTTTTAACTTGTGTCTACACAAAATTATTATGGACTCGATTTGAATCAAATTTCGTCAATATGTTTTCCAATCGATGTATAATAAACACACTGACCAAATTTCAAACAATGCGTGTATCTCAATACTCATTTAGTTTGATCAAACAATAAATAAGAGCAGTATGAATGATGTTTAGGAGTATTATTGCTCAGATTGGATAAAAACAAATCTAGAACCGAAAATTCGTTTCGCTCACAACCACGAAGTTCTCGTCAGGGAGTTTATAATCTTTCAAGTTAAAAAAACTTTAAACGTTGATTTAAAGTTGAACAAGTCTAAATTAATCTTCGACTTCCAATTTTTTTTAATGTTAAACTTTTATTAACACTTTCGTTAATTATTAGTAATTACCAAGTAAACTTCAGGTATTTATGAAGTTACAATCATAATTAGTTTGTGAATATAAAGAAATAGATTTCATTGATAGCTTCAAACATTTCTAGAAACAAGAAATTGGTCTTTTAAGATGAATTTGTAGTCATTCTCCAAGATTTTTGGTGAGGATGTATGTATTGCACTATTCAATAATTAATTACATATTTACAAAAATTAACTTCATATCTGTATCGGTTGCGAAACACTTTTTTTTATGTATTTTTAGTTGCTGATTCCGAATATACTTATAGTTTTTCTGCGGGACCCACAGATTTCGAGATATTTGCCATTTATTAATTTAGCTTTTTTATTTATTTATTAACTAACTTTTTTAGTTGAATGCAAAAAATTACGTCCTCAACCTTTTTTTAAATCATAATGTTGTTCATTAAGTAACATTCAATGAAAAACATTTGTACATATATACATTTATTGTAAACAGATGCACTTTTACAAGTTATTTTTTTACAATATTACAATTTTTTACTGGTTTGTAGAATTGAACAAAATTTTATGGAAACTTCTTTGCTGAGTAACATTCCAATTACCAACATTTGTAAACAATTGCATTTTTATAATTTAATTTTTTACAATTTTACAATTTTTTATCATTTTTTAAATTTTTACACAATTTTATGTAAACGCAACAGCTCTTGATTTACGTTTGTAAATGTCCTGCGGTGATTCCCTAATGAGTCCCCAACAGTAGTCGGCCAGCATAGTCGGATTCCATCTACCTTGATATCTCTTCTCCATCTTCGCTATGTCTTGATGAAACCTCTCCCCGTGTTCATCGCTGACGGCGCCTAAATTTGCAGGGAAGAAGTCGAGGTGAGAGTGAAGAAAGTGGATTTTAAGGGACATGTTACAGGCTTGAGCTTTGTATGCTGACAGTAAAGTGTCAACCATGGTCTTGTAATGTGGGCTTCTGTAAGACCCAAGAAAGTTTTTGACTACATCTTGAAATGCAGACCAGGCAGCTAATTCTGTTCTGTTGAGACATTCAGCAAATTTTTCATCTTTCAGCAGATCTCGAATTTGAGGACCAGCAACAATCCCTTCCTTAATTTTAGAATCACTAATTCAAGGGAATTTCTGCACAATGTATTTGAATCCTTTGCCTTCTTTGTCCATACTTTTAATAAAATTCTTGATAAGTCAAGTTTTATGTGAAGAGGAGGTAAAAGTACATCCTTAGGATCAACTAGCTGTTTGCTTTTAATATTTTTCCCCGGTGATGAAATGTTCACGAGGTGGCCAAACCTTTCTTATGTAATGTTCATCCTTATTCCGGCTGTCCCATTCACACAGAAAGCATGGATACTTGGTATAACCCAGTTGCAAGCCTAACATAAGTCCAATAACTTTAAAATCACCGCAAATTTTCCACTTGTATTTTCCGTACTGAATGTTATCCAAAAGAAAATCCATGCTTTCATATGATTCCTTCATGTGTACTGCATGTGCGATGGGAATAGATGGATGATTGTTACCAATGTGTAGTAGTACAGCCTTTAAACTTAAGACTGATGCATCAACAAACAGTCTCCACTCTTCTGACTTGTGTTCGTGGCCAAGGGCTTGCATCAATCCATCAATATTGCTGCAGTAACTAAGTGATTCAGTCATTTCAAAATATTGCAGGAAGTTCTTATGACGATCACGAAAATAGGTAACATGAGTACCTGAAGCCAAAAAATTCCAGCCTTGTAAACGAGAAGCAAGCAATTCAGATTTTTCTTTAGAAAGACCCAAGTCTCTAGCAAGATCATTCAACTCCGGTTGACTGATCATGTGAGGTTCATCTTGAAATGTGTCTGGTTCGTAGTCTACATCAGTTGTATCGTCCACTTGCATTTCCTCAATCTGTCCTACGGTTTCTGGTGGTTTAGGAATAGGCAAAGTTTCATTATGTGGTACTGGCCTTCTTGCAGAGTTAAGATTTGGGTACGCTATTTTTTCCTTTGCTTTCCTTTCATACCCGATACATTTGTCATACAAAAGTAGCAATCACTTACATGATCTACTTGAACTCTCCAAACCATAGGAACTGCAAAAGGCATGCATCTGTTCTCTCCATTTAACCAACACCTAAGTAATACAGCACACGTACCACAGCAAATGTGGGGAGCCCAGTTTTTATCCTGGTCCCCTATTTTGCAACCAAAATAATGTTCATAAGCATATTTTATCATAGGAGTCATAGTTCTTTTCTGTGATTTCAAAGTGTACTCACCACAGATGTAACAAAACGAATCGGGTGAATTTACACACTTCCTACTCGTTGCCATTACTGCACAATCACAAACTAAAAAGCACGATTGTATGATAATACATTTGACGAAAACAAACAATGGTATGAATAACACGTCTTTCACGTAGATCGCTTCAAACCGTGCTGCGGTAGCTGCTTCAACGCATTTAATCGGCGAGTCCCACTACACCGAAGCGCCACCTTGCGGCGGCCTACATTCCCTGTTTGGAAAACTACGGTCCGATGCAACGTTCCACATGCTCATTATGATAAAATTACGTTTTCAATTTTATATCTTTGTTATTATAACACAAATATTTTACCATTATTATGCGTAAAATATATTCTCAGTCAATTATAAAATTTACAAATATCTCAAAATCTGAGGGTCCTAGCCAAAAACTGATTGCATTTTCGGAATTAGCGACGTAAATTACATAATACAGGATACAAAATCTTGTAAATATGTGATATATGTTAGAGTTACAACGATATATACATTTATATAATTCAGGGTTGGCACTGATTAAATCAAATTGATTTAATCAGTTGATTAAATCAATTGATTTTTTATGACAAAAATCATGATTTATTTGATTTTTTTTTATTTTTTAGGCAAATTTTTTTTTCTAAATTAATATTTATTTCTTGTTATCACCTGATTAATGATGATAAGTATATTTCATCTATATAATAAGCAAATTCATCAATGTAGTTTCAAATCATTTTCAATAAAGAAATAAATAAAATTAGATTACTCAGATAGTACGGTATTTTTTTTTTTTTTTTTTGAGTGAGTGTACAGGAGCCACCACTGCGCACAAAAAAGCGGCGATACCGAGTCAGAAAACCAACTACGGGGGCAACTCCTAAACAGAACGCATGAAAACGGGAATGCAAGTATTAAATCCTATATAGCAGAGTCAGTTCCCGAAGGAAAGCAAAAATCGCGTCACTGTGGAAATGAAGTGATTCTGACAATATATATGAGAGGCGGGACTGGACAGGTATGGTGTGTAACAAGGGGAAAAACCGGTCTCTGGAAGCCGCAAGAGCCACACAATCCACGAAAAGATGGCGTACCGAAAGTAGACACTGGGAACGGCAGAAAGGACATAAAGGGGGATGCTCCCTTACCATAAGATAGCTGTGAGTGAAATTAGTATGGCCAATTCGCAAACGAGCCAGGACCACCTCCTGGTGCCGACTCCGGCGAAAAGACGATGGCCAAATCCCCAGGAGAGGCTTTACGCTACGCAGTTTAGCACCACGATGATCTTCCGACCAAAACTCCTGCCAACAAGCGAGGAAGCCCCGTTTGAGTCGGGAGCAGAAATCAGCAGCTGGGAGGTGTTCCAGCAAGATGGCCACAGGTAAGTATCGTCGACAGGTAATTTTGCAGGTGGCGGCGCGATAGGCCGCTTTGTCAGCCAATTCGTTACCCAGGATACCCACGTGAGATGGGACCCAGCAAAACGTCAAACACTTGTGTCTAGCATGCAGCATACATAGAAACCTTTGGATGATGGAAACCAAAGGATGTCTGGTCGTTCGATTTTGTAGGGCAAGAAGAGACTCTACTCACTCGAGTCAGAAAAATCGTATACGTGTCAAGCAGATCTAGTGTCAGAATCCTATTAATAGCTAAAGTTAGTGCAACTAACTCGGCCGTAAAGACGGACGCGTCAGAAGGGAGAGTGTGGGACGCTCACAGAGCCCCCATGGAGAGCCAGGTGAGACAGAAAGGAAACCTTCAGGAGAGACGGGTGGTCCCCGGATTTTGAATATAAGACAACCTGCACACCACAGGGGCGGATACAACCAATAAGGGCAAACATCATTGTAGTCAAATTGTAAAACAGCCCGCACAGGGAGGCGGAGAAAACGGAAGACAGACGCTACAACCTCAGCAAACGGCCAATAGGCAGGGCTACGAGGAACCTCAGCGATGAGAGGAGACAAAGCCGATGGCTTGGGGATTTGTAGACGGAGAAACAAGGAGCACATGAGATATTCTCTCCTCCACCTCCAAACTCTCCTTTGGCGAAGAACGAAACGCCCAAAGTGATATCAGCAGACCCTCATTCTGTATCGGGTCGAGAAGGCGTAAGTACGCCAGAGACGTCTGGCCATAAATCGCACACGCATAATCCAACTTTGACCTGACCAACATGATCAGCAGACGAAGCATGACCTTACGATCAGCACCCCAAGATGTAGACGTAAGGTGGCGTAAGAGGTCCAAAGAGCGGCGGCAGTTAAGTTTCAAATTGAGGATATGAGGGAGATAAGTCAGGCGAGCATCCAATAGCAGGCCCAAGAACCTCACCTCCGACACAGGGCGGATGGGGGAGCCATACAAGGTCAGCAAGGGAGACAAATCACCCCTACGATCCCGCTTACCACCTCTACGGAAAAGCACGGTCTTTGTCTTAGTGACGGAAAAAGTAAAACCCCGTGAATCACTCCACGAAGTCACCCCATTGACGGCCAGTTGCAGCTGACGTTCCATGCATGAAAGTTTCACTCCAGAAACATACAACGCCAGGTCGTCCACATATAGAGAGCACCGAACGGAAGATGGGATGCTAGCAATGACACCATTGAAACCGACAGCGAAAAGCAGAACGCTGAGCACACTTCCCTGCGGCACCCCTTCGACCATGTCAAAATGACGAGACAGAGTGGTACCACAGCGAACCTGGAAAGATCGACCTGACATAAGAGACTGAAGGAAGATGGGAAGCTGTCCCCTAAATATATACTGTTTCATATATATATATATATATATATATATATATTTTTTTTTTTTTTTTAAGTTAGTGTACAGGACCCACCGTGGCTCACAATGGCTTGGCCACACTGGGCTGAAAAATCAGCACCATGGGAGGGCCCTGTCATATATATGTTTCAAATGTCAAAGAAAGATTTGATTGGTGAAATGAATATTCAGTCAGTCAAAATAAATAAAAACTAAATAAAATTTTATCCTTGCATTATTAATAGTCTTAAGATTACATAACAAAAATCAAATGCTATAAAGAATATTCACTACTTGGAGATACAAGAAAAAAATAGTTACTGCTGAAGTGGGAAGATTCAGATAAGATATGGGATAATCTTTTTAGAAGGTGTTATGGACCGTAAAGTAGAAATAACGACAGCGAATAGGGTCCAAATGGGAACAATCGATGAAGATATGATGAACAGATTGCGAGGTGTGGCGACGGCAAAATTTGCAAATGGGGGAGGGTCGGCGGCATATAGTGACTGTGGTGATGTTAGTGTGGCCAATACAGAGGCGTGCAAGGTATCACCTCGCGTAAGCGCTTTTTTGTCTGTGGGAGGAAGACCACTCACCGATGTTCGGCTTTATGTTTCTGAGTTTCCCTTCCCCGCCGATAACTCGTCCAGCACTCTTGCCAGCAAGATCGAAAGCCCCGTCGGAAGCAGAGTAGTAATCAGTTGATGGGAGGCGGCCTTGTCGAATGGCATCCAGGAGGGTACCTGGAACAACTCCGAGGAAGAGGAGGCGGCCATTTGGCCTCTCTGTCAGCGATTTCATTGCCAGTTACCCCAACATGAGAGGGAGTCAACATAAAATAATTTGTTTCTTACGGGAGTGAATCGAAGAAATTGTTGTACAGCTGATACCATTGCGTTTTTAAAATAAGGAGTTTTAGGCGCTTGTAGCGCTAAGCGAATCTGAAAAAACGACATATGAGTGATCTTGGTTAAGGATTAGAATTCGAAAAGGGCAATCATTATAGCCATTTAACTCTGCTGTAAGTGAAGATAAGGGGAAGGAGTATGGCGGGAAGGTTGCGGGGAGTCAGGAAAGACAATGACGCCCACACACTGTCCCCTATTTTAGAAACCGTCAGTAAACACTGGAGTAAATTCATCGTGAACTGCAGCGTGAGACAAAAATGATGCTTTTAACAGGGCAGCAGGATGGCTAAATTTGGAGAGAGATGTCAGGCCAAGCAAATGGTGGAGGAGGGGAAAATGGCAAGGTGTGTACCCTTCGTGAAGGCAGCACCTTTTGAAAGGGATGAGGAAATTAAAGATGTTATGAACCGTCTTTGCAAATGGCCAGTAGTGGGATTCTGAGGGGTACCTCCTGCAGAATCAGGTGTCAGAAACAGACGGTATTGGGGTTTGAAAACGAATATAAATTTGTACACATGATGTATTCTCTTCGAAGAGAGAGTGGCATCACATTGGATTCAACTTCAAGGCTCACCTGGGGGACGATCGAAAGGCTGTGGAGATACGGATCGCTTCGTTTTGGATGGGATCTAACAGGTGTAGCAGTGTTGTGGAGGCCTGACCATATATTGCACAGCCATAATCCAGTTTCGATCGGATTAGGGCTACGTAAAGACGTAAAAGGGATTTGCGATCAGCACCCCAAGATTTTGAGGTGAGATGACGTAACAGGTCAAGGATGCGATGACAAGTTGTTTTAAGGTGTTTAATATGCGGTGCATATGTTAAGTGGTCATCTAGGATGAGCCCTAGAAATTTGACCTGTGAAGTTACAGGAATGGGCGAACCATATAACGTTAGGTTCGCTGGAAGAAGGTGGCAAGTTCTTCGATTCCCTTTTTTTCTTAAAAAGCACTGCTGAGGTTTTGGTGGGAGAAAAATGGAAGCCATGGGAGCTAGCCCACTGTGCAAATATTTTCAATAGCTAGTTGAAGTTGCCGTTGCCGTTCGAGAAAGGGCAGCCTGGCACCAGCTATGTATAATGCTAGGTCATCATCAATATAGAGAGAAAAATTGACAGTCGCTGGAATAAGAGGTAACAATATCATTGAATCCAGAGCAAATAGTAGTACACTTAAAACACCACCCGAACACTTCATCCAGAGTAAAGTGGTGATGACAGAATAGAAGAGCACCGAGCCTGGATAGATGTGTGACAAAAGGCATTTGATAAAGAGGGAGTTGTCCGCGGAAGCAAGCGAATGGAGTTTAAGGAGAATCCCAGTTCTCCACGTTGTGTCCTTAAGCCTTTTCAAGGTCAAAAAGACACCAAGAACCTCATCCCCACCAGTTGAGAAGGCTTCTCGGATGTCATGGTCTAATTTTGCAAGGGGGTCCGCAGTCGAGCATTTTTGCGGAAACAGTGGAAGTTTGAAAGCTTGGCTCTCAGAACAGGAGTAGCGGCCAAGAAACCATTTTCTCCATTAATTTACGGGAGTGACAGGTCAGCGAAATTGGTCTTTGGTTGTCTGCCAACTTCGGATCTTTTCCAGGTTTGGGAATAGGAATTACAAAAGCTGTAGTCCAAATAGATGGAAAAGAAGATTCGATCCAGATTCTGTTATATAAATCCAGCAAAAATGCTGACGCCGAAGAATGGATATGACGGAGCATGATGTACGAAATCATGTCTGGACCAAGGGCACCGTCTTTGCTATTTGCCAATGCAGTTTGATACTCTGCAAGTGTAAAAAGACGGTTGTGGGTATAATCTTTTCCTTTTTCCCTTTTGAAAAGCGGGGTGGGGGGGTGTGGGTTTTCCGTTTTTGAAAGGCTTCGGTGTAGCGGAATGAACTCGAATGGCTATAACCTAACGCATCCGCTACCACCGCCGGAGCTGAAATCGTATCAGTTATTTCAGGCCCATAACGGAGGACTGTGGGTGAAGAATCATTGGAGCGACGAGATATTTTCTGTGTAACTTTCCACACTAAGGGAAGGGGAGTTGTGGAGTTAACAGTCGATATGTAAGTTCGAAAATATTGTTTACGCGTTTGACGATTAATTCGCCTAGATCTCGCTGCGGCAGCTTTAAAAATAATCATGTTTGGGGTAGTACGGGCCTTTTTGTATTGCCTGTAGAGTTTCTTCTTCTCTCGGTTGGCTTGTGCGCACTCTTGGGACCACCAAGGGGTTGCTGACCGCCTGTCTGAGGAAGACTGTGGAATGCAAGCTTCCGCTGCCGAGATGACTACTTTCTGGAAGAAGCGAAAGGCATCATCAACAGTCGGAAATCGTTTATTAAAAGGAGAAAGTGGATAGCTCTGGCCTGATAAAAGGAGCCCACTCCGCTCGATCATAACGCCAGCTGGAGTTGGGTTTTTGCATTGGGCTTGGAGCAAGCTCGTTTAATGCTATTGGGTAATGATCGCTGCCGAATAAATAATCAAAGCGGGACCAGGTAAAACGATCCATAAGGGAATGGGAACAAAAGGAAATGTCGATACAAGAAGAAGTGTGTGTATCTAAACGTTCATAGGTTGGGAGTCCTGTGTTAAGGCATCCCAGGAAAAAGGGGGTTAGGAGATCTATTAAGATCTTGGACTTAGATGAAGTGACAGAGTCACCCCATAAGGGGTGGCGGAGGTTGAAGTCACCTAGTATAACAACCGGAGCAGGGAGCTGTTTAAAAAGATCTGCTAAGTCGACCTTAGTAAATTCACTACTTGGAGCCAAGTAGATTGAACATATAGTAAGGTCGATGGATAAGTGAATTCTTGCCGCTACTGCATGAAGTTTGGTTTGAGGGACTGGGGAATAGGAGATAGATTTGTGAATGAGTATTCCTGCCTCCCCTATCATTTTCACCTCTTTCTATAGAAGTTAAGGGCGATTTATATTCTCGATGGTTGAAAGAAGTCGTGATGACATGGCCGAAGTTCTTGCAAACATAAGCACTTTGGTGTACATTTGTTTATTAGTTGAACAAGTTCTTCAGAATTAGATTTCTGGCCAGGGATATATATATATATAAAGTAGTCATGGTGAGTTATTAACATTATGATGGTGGTCTATTTGAGATAATTGTCTCTATGTGACTGAGGGTAATGTTAGAGGTGGGTTGAGAGGGAAGGTTGAGACGTGGGTCTCGGCTTGAGGAGGGAACAAAAACCAGGGGCCAGGGTAGTCATACACCAGAGATTTGTTAGGTTGTATGACGTCTTTTAGAGAGTTTCAAATGTATTTGGTGAAAGAGCTTCACCATTAATGCGAGATAAGTTGAATTCAACCAAGTCCATGTTATTATGTGGTTTAATAGAAGAGCATTCGTAATGCTCATATTTATTAGTGAGAGCAGTTTCAGAATCCGCTTGGCAAGCAGATTCAGAAATGTGGGAGGGAGCATAGAGTTGTTTCCATGGAAATGGGGAAGGAAGGTGTATCCAGAAGGGTATTGTCTTTTTGAGAATGTATTGGGGTTACGACATCGGTCAATATGGGATTCGATGGTGTAGGTCCTAATTCTGGAGAATTTTCCGGTACTTCATCATGCGAGATGATTTTGGAAATTGGTAGTTTACGGTGGAGAATGGGACCTCTGGGTCCATCTTCATGCCTCCATCGACCCAGAACGTTTAGAGCGTTTGCGACGTTTACGTTGAACAGTTTTCCATTCACCCCTTTCTAGGAAGTGCAGGAAGCATTAGAAAGAGAATGGGTCATCGCATCAACTCCATTTGGGAGCTGTTATCAATTACAAATTTATAGAATCACTTAAGAGGGGGAGGAAACTCGGGAGAAGAATTATAGGAAGAATCAGAGGAACTAAAACTGTCTTGTAGACTATTAGATGATTGGTTGGTGAGTTGTTCATTGGTTGGGATTACTTGGGTACAGTCTATTAAAGCCTTTGCATTTGTCTCAGAAGTAGACTTATGGCGAGGTCTCTTCTTTTTACATCTGGGGTTACTGTGTTATTGTTTAAGAATTCGGTTGCTCTATATTTTAGCGAATAATCTTTAACTTGGCGACTATTCTTTTCTGTGTGTTTTAAAACATCTTTACCAGGGGTTTTAGTAATAGTGGGAGGAAATTAAGGGACAAAGAGAGGCCGTCCTCTTGCATAAGTTTGGTGAGCCAATTTTTGGTGAGTATGGGACAGTGTGTCTTGGCAGGAAGTGTTTCCCAAATTTTGTATTGGATGAGCCAGTTAGTTTCATTGGTAGCTTGTTGAGAGTTAATGCTCAGGATAGGCTTGTTGATGGCTCTTTGGATGGGAGATTGAATCAAGGGCTGCTTTTGTGCTCTTTGAGAAGTTGGTAGTGTGGGCAGTACAGGTAGACTGGTTGCAGTACTTGCCTGAGTTTCAATGGAATTTAAGAGAGGAGTTCTATTAGGATAGGGTTGTGTTGGCAGATTAACACGTGAAGGCGTGGGGGTAGCTGTAATTGTGGCGTAAGTTTGATTTTGATTTGTCTGATATTTTCGTTGAGCTGGCGTATAGCATCTCTCATGCTCAATTTATGTATAGTACATAGCTCTAAAACCTCTTGTTCAACAGGGTAGACGGGCATTTTGAGAAGCACTGTATGGGGTCCCTTTACAGTTCTGCAGTTAAGGGTGAAATAATTCTCCGCAGATTGGGCATATGTCTTCCTGACAGTATTTTCGAGGATGACCAAACCGTTGACATTTGAAGCAAAGTCTGGGTCGAGGATAAACGTGCGAACACTGTAACTTGTGAACTGCACACCTGTAGGTAAGGGAGTGTTAAGGGTCAGTAGTAAATGGGGGTTTGGTTTTGTCAGGAGTTTCCCCGGCGAGGAAATCTATAAATGTTTGTGACAGAAAATCTTCTCTGTTGGAGTTCTTCAAAATGACAGCTGTCTCTTCATCTCTCTGACGAGGACAATAAATAGTGCCTTTAGATGTGTTTCTTATGTCATCAGGAGTAGAAATAATAGGAACATCTCCAAGAGACGTTAAGGATGACAGAATGGAACTTTGATTTCGGTTAGCAGCTTTTACGAGAATGGACCCATTCCTCATCAATGTGACTGGAGGGTCTTCAACTCCTAGGGCTTTTTCAAGTGCCCTACTGAGAGGAATGGTTCTGTGCTCAGTAAGAGTTTTGGAGGTAGTGGATCGCAGTATGTAATACATCGGGAATGACATGTCTGCTGACATTCCTGGAGGGGGTGCAGCGTATGGAGTAAGCGAATGAGTACGGGATTGCCCGGGCCGTTGGGGCACCTGGGGTGTTTGGGGTTTGCTGGTCGACGAATCGGTGAAATTTCGCAAAGGACCCTCAGGTGTAGGAGAAGGAAGTACAGCATAGGTACCAGGTCTGGAAGTAGTAGGGACCGTGGTAGGGCCAGGCAGGGAAGCTGACAGATGGTAATTGTTGTTTAACTCACCTTTATTTAAACTCGTTTTTTTATTTAAAGAGACTTTTCCATAAAAATTTTACCACAAACTTCGTCTCCATGGATGAACAGCATAGCAATAAAGCAAATGAGATATAAATGTAAATAACAGGATGGACTGGAAAGGCATATATTTCATAAGGGAGGGTAATCCTTCTCTCCATAGCAGGTCACAGTCCAGAGACCCACACAACCACCCGGACCCCACCCCGTAGGGTGGGCTGTGGATGTGGCCTCTACGTCGGTTACCCACCCGCGTACCACACGGCACCTATAGTCTTCACGCAAAGTCTGAGATTATACACCAAAGTGCAGAACAGCCTCCTCAGTGGTTAGCCAAGGCTCAGGTTCCCTACAATTGGCGGCCCGGTCAGAGGTGAGCGTAAATGACCGGTTTTTCAACTGTACCCTCATCCCACGGGGAGAAGTGTAGGGTGAACTGTAAGCCCACGGGAAGAAGTAGATAGCCCAAGAGGCTGTGATGAAGGAGGAGGGCAAACTTATACAAAAATTAAAAGGGACTTATGGGTGGGGAATTAAAAAAAAAAAAAAAAAAAAAAAAAAAAAAAAAAAGAAAAAAAAAAAAAATCGCCTTACTCTTCGCTCTAGGACTACTGAACAGCATCCCAGAGAGCCCCCCAACCACTACACGGTGAGCGACCGACTGGGGATATATATATATATGCTATATATATATATATATATATATATATATATATATATATATATATATATATATATATATATATATATATATATATACTATTTATATATATATATATATATATATATATATATATATATATATATATATATATATATATATATATATATATTTATTTATTTCTTTCTTTTTTTTTCTTTTTTCCCAAGACTGGGAGTAACGTGCGCTACAAGCATCAGGCAGTAGGAGAATATGACCAATGTCGAAAGAAAGCGCCTTACCGCCCTGTACCATTAATTGCTTAGTGAAAACTCGTGCACGAAGACAGAAAATCCACCCTAGGGCTTCATAGGTTTGACAGGATCACTATGGTAAATCGTCAATGTAAGGGTTCATCCCTTGGCCAGGTGGGCTACATACCCCCCACAAAACCCCGCCATTCTCTCCTACCTGCACCTTTATTCTCGCCTCTGCCAAACTCACATTTCTCTCCTTCAGACATTCGTTCACCGACTCAATCCACTTTCTCTTCGGTCTCCCAGCCGGTCGGTTCCCAACACACTCTCCACTATACATCCGCTTAACCAACCGACTATCATTCATCCTTTCCACATGACCAAACCATCTCAACATACTTTCATTTATTCTCTCATTTACCCATTTCTTCACACCACACAACTCTCTAATACGTTCATTCCTCACTTTATTAATTCTTTTCACACCTAGCATGCCCCTAAGATATATATATATATATATATATATATATATATATATATATATATATATATATATATATATATATATATATATATATATATATATATATATATATATATATATATATATATATTATATATATTTTCAAAGAAAATGAGGGAGAAGAAGAATAAATTGTATTTAGGTTTTATGGATTTGCAACAGGCGTATGATAGGATTAATAGGGAAGCTTTATGGCAGGTGTTAGTGATATATGGTGTTGTGGTAGGCTTCTGAATGGAATCAAAAGTATGTATGACGAAGAGTGAGGCGTGTGTAGGAAGAAATGGTGTCAATGGTGATTTTTTTAATAGCGGGGTAAGACAGGGTTGTGTTATGTCTCCTTAGTTCAATTTGTATATGGATGGGGTTGAAAGAGAATTCGAGGTGGGGATGGCAGGAAATGGTGTTAGAATGGTGGAGAGTGGAGGAGGTGTCCTACATTATATGCGGATGATTTGGTTGTGTGTTCGGCGAATCTGAAGAGAGTTTGAGAGGATTGGTAGAGAGAGAGATTTGGCAGGGTGTGTAAAGGAGGGGTTTGAAAGTAAACGTAGATAAGAGTAAGGTTATGGTTGTGAGTGAGGACCTCCTCAGTGTGAAGTTATGTTAGATGGTGAGCAGCTGGAACAAGTGTCTGAGTTTAAATATTTAGGGTATATGTTGGATGAGAAGGGGAACGGACGATGCAGAGTTAGGGGTGTACCGAAACTGAAATTATTTTCAGTTCCGGCCGGAACCAGAATATTAGCCGGAATCACAAAAAAATTCCGGCCGGAACCAGAATTTCTTATGAACTTTCGTTTAACTACTCTGCAAAGAAATATGCAAAAGCAAAATATTTAACTTTCAACATAAAATCTTACATTTAGTACAACGCCGTTTCATGAACATATTGGAAAATCATCATCGAAGGGAATATCTGGAAGTCCAAAATTTTAATAGTAAAAGGGAGGA
>JABUQX010005615.1:5000-10000 GCA_015478945.1 Trachelipus rathkii
TTGGAAATGCAAAACCACTCTGGACGTTTAGTGTGGGTTAAAGAAACGATGGAAAATTCATCGTTTCCTGGTTTCGGAATAAGTAATTTCAATTTTCCTGGTCTTTTGGAGGTCAGTGAACCACCGGAGGGATGTAGTGAGGATTCAGCAAATCACACCGGAGGATATGTAGCGCAGGATTCAGCGAATTCCAGCGTGAGGATTGCAGTGGGGGACAAGCGGAGATTCGGTGTGGTTCGTGGCTTTTTTCTAAACGATTAGTTTTTATTGCTGGGGTCCAAAGAGCTAAGTCCATTTACCAGATTTAACCACTTTCTCTAACCCCTTCTCTGAAGGTACACTGTATCTTAATTATTAAAATTTAAATAACTTATTCAATATTATTATATATAATATATTATAATATATATATATATATATAGTAAATATATATTATATAAATATATATATATATATATATATTATATATATAAATATATATATATAATATATATAATATAATAATATATTATTAGAGACGGACCAGAATATTCGCCGATGGACGTCGCATTCGCAAATAATTAAAAAATAATATTCAGCAATATTAAAAATAAACTATTCGCAATCGCACTCTTGCAAATGCGAATAAATTAAAACTGGGTTTCAGATGGAAACTTGATAGAAAATTTAGTGGACTCTTCTGTGCTGTTAAGATGATCAGAGAAATTTCTCGAAGTCGTCATAAGGACACCGCGCCACGCATATTGGCATTAAATGTTTGAGTCACACTCGAAGTTTAACAGTATTGAACAAAGACTTGGTTAAGTGTGGAGCATATAGGCTCGAGCTCAACTGTTGAAAGCAATTTTCAAATGATATACCCGATGAAATGTGGTCTGGATTTACTGTCCGATTTTGTGTCCCAATGAATGACATTCGTAATCGTTGTACATCTTTCACAAGACAGTAATTATTATCGAAGGATAAAAAAGCACAATTAGTTGAAGAAACCATCTAAGCAGAAAGTACATGGGAAAGAGGTTAGAAAAAAGAAAAATGAGTAAAAGACGAAAATGGATCTGTGTAGCACCACCTTTAAGAATGAAGCAGATCGAATTTATTTTTGAATCTATGGAAATACAAAAAGAAATGGGAAGCAAAAAAACGAAAAAAAACAACAAAGGATGGAAGCAGAAATTGACAGAAATGGGACATTAATGCACGTTGCTTCTGTTGTAATTAGACTAGGAGTTCTTGGGCTTTGTAAGGCTAATGAAAGTAGCTGCCACCTTCTATAAACTACGTCGATTATATAAAATACTACCTTAGATATTGTTTATTGAGAAAATGTAAGAAATGTCGTTACAAGTAAAGTATTCAAAATTAGTAACCGTAATCAAACAGATCATCAAGTTTCGTTCACCGACGAAAATGATTAGATACTCAATCAGTAGTTCTTTATTTTCTCTTGAGTATTCATGCCGGTTGACAAACGCGATTTCAAAGAGATTGGGGGAAGAGGTAGGATCCTAGAAACATAGGAAATTGGATGTATTTATTCATTCAAATTAGTTATGCCGTTGAACTCTCTACAAGAGAGCAAAAATATACCACTTATACCTATATTAAGCCGTTAGCTCTATTACTGGCAATATGTAATATTCGCATTCGCAAATATCCAAAAAAAAATTATTCGCATTTGCGAATATTAAATATTATATTCCATCATAATATTGAATTAGGATGTCGATTCAAAAATATATATATTCGTATAACTTCGTATTTGCGCGAATATTGGAAATAGAATTGGTCCAATTAGAATATATAATACTATAATATATATATATATAATATCATATATATATTATAATATAATATATATTTATATAATATATATAATATATAATATATATATGATATATATATATATATATATATATATGATACCGCATATATATATAATATAATAATATATATATATATATATATAATTAATTAATATATAATAGTATATATATAATATATATATATATTAATATAAATATATATATATATATATATATATATGTTGATATATTATTTTTAAAATATTTAGAATAAATTATCAAATGATAGAAATAAATGTTTAAAATGTTTAAATTTAAAATAAACATTAATAAAATATATAATCAAAAATATAATAATATATATATTTATTTTAAATATATAAGTAATATATAAATATATATACTATATATATATAATATATATATATATATTATATAATATATATATTTATATATATATATGGCAAATATTAAGATTGTGATTAGTAGAAATTTTTTTGCCGTTAGAAGTCGCTTTGGGGTCGAATCCTGAAGTCGAGTATGTTACGAGTGTTCTCGATAAGATATATATATTATATATAATATATATATATATTATCTATATTATATTATATATATATATTATATATATATATATAATATATATAATAATATATATATTATTATATAATATATATATGCGCATTATTAATTTATAGCAAGAATGTATCAGATTACTTTCTGAATTTAATATATTTTAAAATGCTTGTAACGGACATAGATTTTTTATTTTTAAGTGTTAATTAACATTTCTATATATAAAGTATATATAGATCATATATATATATATATATATATATATTATATATATATATATATATATATATATATATATATATATATTATAATATTATATAATAATAATATAATATATATATACTATATATATATATTAGGATTTTAGGATGTTGTATACTCAAAATAAAATTTTAAAAAAATTATTTTTTTATATTACCCTTATTAAAAATAAATTTTTAATCAAAATTTGTTCTTACTGATAAATTACTTTATTAAATTTAAACCTCCCTCAATAACAGGTGAAATTAATGTGGATAATTTGTGCTAGGGTTTCAGATCGGAAACTCGAAGTATAGTAAATGTGAAAACATTATGTTATAAATGCGTCTGCACCAACTGTTCTTCGAACATTTCGGATCGTTTTTAAGTTAAGTTAATTTCTCTTATGTCATGTTTCAGGAAAAGATTTTTTTTATAAAATTTTATATAACCCTATCTAAAAAATCTACTTTTATCATAGATATTTAAACCTTGAAGGGCTAAAGCTTCAGATTCTGTAAACTTATCCGAAGGAAAACTAACTTCAAATGGTTTACCTGCTTGCAAAGGTCTATCCAATTTACTTATTGAATATCCAATATTATAATTAATTTCACAAAATTTTAAGATGATTTTTTCATTTTTTGATATTTATTGCTTTCATATATATATATATATATAATATATATATATATAATATATATATACTATATATATCATAATAATACTATATATTATATATATTAAAATATATATATATATATATATATATATATATATATAATATATATAATAATATATATATATATATTATTTTTTTATATAATTTAATTTTGATTTAACTTCAATAGAAATTAAAAAATTTATGATAATAATATTATAGCAAGGCTACTCTGGTCCAAATTCGTACACTATTGTCAAATAAAGGATCATGTTTCAAACATGCTGTTTCATTGTGTCATATACGATAGACTCTATTATAGGATTTTGATTTGCATAGATTGCATAAATCACTTCAAAAATAATACTATATCTAGTTTAAAAAAAAGTGTTTACAATTTAATTACGCGTGACGTCACAAATCTGAAAAATCTTCCTGATTTTCCATTTTGATCTATATAGAATGAATAAAATTCAATATAAAATTAAACTTTAAAAAAGAATACTATATCGAACTTATAAGAAAAGTTGTTTACAAATTTATATTGGCGTGACGTCACGAATCTCAAAAAATCCAAAAAAACCCAAAAAATCAAAAATTTATTTTTACTCAAAAAATCAAAAAAAATTACCAACCCTGGTAAGTAGCAATAAGCTTAGCTACTTCACAATCTGTGACGTCACTACCATCATCATAGTTGTTTTTTTCTGTAACGCTTTAATTATTATAGATACAGAAATTTTACATGAAACCAAAAATGCTTAAAAGCCTGAATTTTATTTAGTATTTTCAGAATGGTTTGAAATCTCAAAAATAAAATTTTCTTTGCGAAAAAACGATTTTTTTAATGCACAAAAATGCTTTCTATCTCTCTCTCTCTCTCTCTCTCTCTCTCTCTCTCTCTACTATATAATATATAATATTTATATATTTATATATATATATTATATAATAAAATTATATAGTTATATATATATATATATATATTATATATATATATATATATATAATATATATATATATATATATATATATATATATATGTATATATATAATAATAATTATATAATTATAATATAAATATCTATAATATATATATATATATATATATATATATATATACTATATATTATTATATATATATATATATAATATATATATTATATATATTATAATAATATATTATATATAAATATATATTATTATATATATATATATAAATATAATATATAATATATATATATATATAATATATAAGATAATATATATATATACTATATATAATATATATATATAATTATATATATATATGTATATATAATATATTTTTATAGTTGTCAACCGACCACTCACGGGGGCAGAAGCCCTACTTCAGGGAGGCGGTGTTGCACGCTAAAAAGTTTCAGTCCACTTAGCGCAAAAACCAAACTTTTACGCAGTATGAGCCACAAAGGAGCTTTACAAAGGTGATCGGGAATAATTCCAGCAGGAAAAACAGTGAGATGGAAGAGAATTCCACAGAACAGATGTCGGCAGAAAGAAGGAAGCAACGCGCAGACGAACTAGCTGGAGTTACCACGATCAACAACAAAACCTCGTTGAGCAGGACTCAGCCACCCCTTGTGCTCTGAAGGGCGTCGGGTAAAGGTAGGTGGTACGCGTATGTAAGTTCGCTGCGAACACTGCCGCTGCCGGTACCTATAGAAAAGAGATTAAGC
>JABUQX010005615.1:17500-20000 GCA_015478945.1 Trachelipus rathkii
AAAATAAAAAATAAAATAAATAAAAAATAAAATATAAAAAATAAATAAAAAATAAAATAAATAAAAAATAAAATAAAAAAAATAAATAAAAAATAAAATAAATAAAAAAATAAAATAAAATAAAATAAATGAAAAATGAAATAAATAAAATATAAAATAAATAAAAAATAAAATAAAAAAAATGTTACCCACATTTCAAAACCGTTTTGATTTTCAAACTTTTTTTTTATTTATTTTATTTTTTATTTATTTTATTTTTTTATTTATTTTAAATAAAAAATAAAATAAAATAAAATTAATAGAAAATAAAATAAATAAAAAATAAACTAAATAAAAATTAAAGTTTGAAAATCAAACGGTTTTGAAATGTGGGAAATATTTGTCAATCTCTGAAAATATTCAAGCACAATGTTTCTGTCAGGGTATTAGGGCTAGAAGTAGAAAATTTTACTGGTAGAGTTGAGAAATAATTTAAAAGATTCAGATAACAATTTAAATTTAAAAGATTCAGATAACAAGAAGGTCTAAAAGTGTAATTGTAATGGAATTTCAAATTATTTTCTAGTTCTGGCTGAAAGTTGAGTTTTAACATTTTATGGAATACCTCTTAAATGCAATGCAGATTTCTTACACATGCAAGTTTTTTTTATAACTGATCAGCAAAGATGTTAATTATTTATAGAATTAATGGATACGTGTTGTTAAATATATTGCTGACATATTCTTTTGCAAGCATCTTATTTTTTCTCAACAAATAACCTAATCTTTATTGCGCGAAAAGAATCTACTACCTAAATTTAATTTAGTATTTTATTGCTTACTGGTTTCTCAGTTTTAATATTTAAAGTTGAAGAAAGAGATAATGGTTAGGAAAATTAATCTTTCTACCCTATGGCTTTCCATCTTCAAAGAAAGCTTTACTTCAAAGCAATTTCACTGAAAATAGTATGAAAAAATTTTCTCCAAAAAGTGGCAACTTTTATGACCCCAACAGACGAAAAATCTCCCCACGAGGAGAAGGCAATGTTCAGATATTTACTTTTCGAAGCAGACCTATAATAGCGAAGGCAGAGAAAAATTAGAAAGTATCTCCATGAGATTAGATGGGAGTAAAATGCACAGAAATGGGGAAAGGATCATTGAGATCTTGGAATATTCTTTTCAACGTTAGTTACTGAGTCGCCAACATATTACTTTTATTGGTATTAAAAATAAAAATATCGTAAAAAGAATATATATATATATATATATATATATATATATATATATATATATAAAAAAAATATATATATATATAATATATATATATATATATATATATATATATAATAAATAATATATATATATAATAATATATATATATATATATATATAATATATATATATACTATATATATAAAGTACTATCAATCCATGTGAATATCATATATCTATATATATATATATATATATATAAGAAACAAATGAGTGATAAAATGAGATAGAAAAAGAATAAATAATATTTAGGTTTTATGGACTTGCAACAGGCATGACAGGATTTATAGTGAAACTTTGTGGCAGGTGTTAGTGATATATGGTGTTGGTGGAAGACTTTCTGAATTGATTCAAAAATATGTATGTCGATAGTAAAGTTTGTGTAACAATAAATGGAGTGGAGTGTGAATGGTTTAATATTAATAGTGGTCTGATGCATGGATGAGCTATATCTCCATGGCTATTTGATTTGTATATGGATGGAGGGGTGGTAGGAGAGGGGTGTTAAACTGATGGAGAATGAAAGAGAGTGTATGGTGCCCTGCTTATTGTAAGCTGATGATATTTTATTGCGTGTTGTATCTGAAGAAAGCTTGAGAGGATTGGTAGATGGGTTTGAATGTAAATGTAGATGGAGTGATGAGATGGTTGTGGGTGAGGAGAGTCGGCGATGTAAAATCCTATTGGATGGCGAGCAATTGGAACAAGTATCTGAGTGTAGATATTTATTTTATACGTTGGATGAAAAGGGAACTGTTGATGCAGACTGTAGTAGGAAAGTTGTGAATGATAAGAGGGAGGCTGGTGTAATTAAATCATTGGTGAATATGATGGGGCTAAGTTTAGAGTGTACTAAGAGTTCTGTATGAGGCTATGTTGTTACCAGAGTTAATGTATTGTAGTGAAACTATTGTATGGAATATGGGTATAAATCTAAGGTTCAATGTGTTCAGATGGACAATCTTAGGGGCGTGTTTTGTGTGAAAAGAATTGATAAAATGAGGAGTGAACGCATTAGGAAGTTGTGGTGTGAAGAAAGGCGCCTAAATGAGAGAATAAATGAGAGTACATAGAGATGGTTTTATCATATGGAAAGGGTGGATGATAGTTGGTTGGTAAAGAGAATTTGTAGTGGAATGTGTGCGGGGAATCGATCAGTTGGGAGACCGAATAAAAAGTGGATTGAGTCAGTAAAGGAATGTCTGAAGGAAAGGAGTATGAGTTTGGCAGAGGCGTGAAGAAAGGT
>JABUQX010005615.1:25000-31869 GCA_015478945.1 Trachelipus rathkii
ACCAATATTGAAAAACTAGAAGCCGTACAAAACAAAGTTCCTAGAATAATAAAAGCTTGTATTCCTTCCACATCCATCCACCACAGTAGTAGGAACGGGATTCCGGACACCGAAAGTGACCGCGACCTTTTTGACCTTTTTCTGACCGCGACCTTTTTTTGAGCCCATTTTGGGGCAACCCAAATTTTTTTGAGAACCCAAATTTTTTGAGAACCCGGATTTTTTGAGAACCCGGATTTTTTGAGAACCGGATTTTTTGAGAACCCGGATTTTTTGAGAATCCGGATTTTTTGAGAACCCAAATTTTTTGAGCCCATTTTGGGGCAACCCAAATTTTTTGAGAACCCAAATTTTTTGAGAACCCGGATTTTTTGAGAACCCGGATTTTTTGAGAACCCGGATTTTTTGAGAACCCGGATTTTTTGAGAACCCGGATTTTTTGAGAATCCGGATTTTTTGAGAACCCAAATTTTTTGAGAACCCAAATTTTTTGAGAACCCTAATTTTTTGAGAACCCTAATTTTTTGAGAACCCTAATTTTTTGAGAACCCTAATTTTTTGAGAACCCTAATTTTTTGAGAACCCTAATTTTTTGAGAACCCTAATTTTTTGAGAACCCAAATTTTTTGAGAACCCATTTTTGGAGACCCCAAATTTTTTGGAAGACCGCAAATTTTTTGAAAGAACCCAAATTTTTTTGAAGATCCGGATTTTTTTAGAACCGCGCATTTTTTGAGAACCCGGATTTTTTTGGACCGGATTTTGAGAACCCGGATTTTTTTGAGAACCCGGAATTTTTTGAGAACCCAAATTTTTTGAGAACCCAATTTTTGAGACCCAAATTTTTGAGAACCTTATTTTTTGTGAAACCCAAATTTTTTTGGCAACCCTAATTTTTTCGGCAACCTTAATTTTTGGCAACCCTTCGAAGAGGGTTTGCGCCAAACGGTTGGCGTCAGCAACCGTTGTACGTATTTGCCCCCCTATTTTACGCCCGCTAATTTTTTCGACCATGGGTCAATTTTTTGCGCCAGGTAATTTTTGCCCCTTGATCTTCCGTGGGTCATTTTTGGCCCACGTTAATTTTGGCTACCCTTTGGTCTTTCATGGGTCAATTTGCCCACGGTAATTTTTTGGCTACCCTTTGGGGTCTTCCATGGGTCAATTTTGGCCCACGGTAATTTTTGGTTACCCTTTGGTATTCCATTTTTTGGCCACGGTAATTTTTTGCCTACCCTTTGGTCTTCCATGGGACAATTTTGGCCCAGCGGTAATTTTTGACTACCCTTATTGGTCTTCCATGGGTCAATTTGGCCCACGCCAATTTTTTGGCCCACTCGTGGCCCAACCGTCACATATTTCGTTCCTACCTTGTACGCATGTATGGACCTCCCTAACTTGAACACCTACAACGTGCGCGTGCGCACCATTGCACACACTTACAAATTATACAGATCATTCACTATGACACTATCACAACAACATTCAGCTAATGACACTTACATTTACCATAGACACTTACATTTACACATACTCACGTACAAAACAACTGCAACCCTTTGGTCGTCCATTGGGTCAATTTTGACGCCAGGTAAATAGCAGGGTTTGCGTCCGTTATATCCTGTTAGGGACTTAAGCCCTTTTGAGCTCTTTGAGCGTGTTTGACCATGATATTTCGCCCTTGACCTTGCCAATATACCATGGGTATTTTGACCCCGTAAAACTTGATGGCTTGAATGTGTACCACAACAGCGTAAGAAGTATCTAGTGATGTTCTATTAGTGTTCTATGAGTATTAGATGAGTGCAGGTGAGTGAAGTGAGTGCCAAGTGAGTGGCAAGTGAGTGCAAATGAGTGCCAAGTGAGTGCATGAGTGCCAAGTGAGTGCACATAGTGCCAAGTGGGTGCCACACTAGTGCCAACTGAGTGCCACTTTTTCAAGCCTTTTCTAGCCTCCCTGAGCCCCGAATAGCCTAAATATGGGTGTTACCACTAGGTTATAAGGTATAAGGATTCGATTGGTGTATATAACAAGCTGCTAGGGATGCTTCCAACTATGAGTTAGTCTTTTTCTAACCTTATGCACACTATGTCACTTATACCCACAATACACTATGACACTTATACACACATACCCTATGTAACTTATACACACATACACTATGACACTATACACACTATGACACTTATAAGCCCTTACACTAGCCATAGACACTTTACACTAGGCCATATCACTTACACACACAGATACACTTACACTTTACACTCACACAGCTCGATATCTTGATGCGCTCAACTTTTTGATGTTCTCAATTTTGATGACTCAGCATTGATGCCTCATCTTTGATGACGTCAGCTTTGATGACTCATCTTTAATGACTCATCTTTGTTACCACCTATATTTGATGATTCTTCTTTGATGACTCATCTTTGATGACATCTTTTGTCTGTGTCTATCTTGATGACTCAGATTTATTGATGGTTCAGTACATTTGATGGTTCCCAATCACCGTAATGTTCCCAATCACCGTAAGAAGCAGGTACGTTTCAAAGAATTTCTTTTCAAATATCTATAAGTCATTCCATTTTATTTCATACTTAAACATTTTTTATTAAAAACAATTTTTTCACTCAAACTGTAACTCATTACAGACCTATTATTTTAACACATATATATTTATTAACATTAATTTTTACTTAATAACTTTTTCTTAATTACTTTATTATTTAATTAAATTTTTAAAAATTGTATGTAAGGAAAAAACCAGAGTGTCTGATAATAAACATTTTATTTTACTAGCACTGTACGAAATTTTATTAAAAACATTAACAATCTACATACCTTTAAAAGCATAAAATCAGTAAACAAATAGAGGTGTTTACCTAACACCTAGGGGGATTAGTATGCTTTTTGGTTTTACTGCTTTACTGGCTTTAACTCATATGTTTTACTGCTTACTCACATTATTCATTTAACATTACATAGCTTAAAGCAGTAAATCAGTAAATTCAATAAAGGTGCTACCTAACACCAACAAGAGGGGATTAGTATGCTTTTGTTTACTGCTTACTGCTTTAACTCATGTTTCATTGCTTTAACTCATTTGTTTAACTGCTTTAACTCATATGTTTTTACTGCTTAATCACATATTCATTAACATTACATAGCCTAAAGCAGTAAATCAGTAAATCAATAGAGGGTGCCTAACAACAAGGGGGGGATTAGTACAATGCTTTTGTTTTACTGCTTTACTGCTTTAACTCATTTTTTTTCTGTTTAAACTTTCTGCTTTACTGCTTTAACTCAATGTTTTACTGCTTTAATTCTACTATCTGCTTTAACTTTCTGCTTTACTGCTTTAAACTTTCTGCTTTACTGTTTTAACTTTCTGCTTTACTGCTTAACTCCACTATATTTATTAACATTATGTTTTTTATTTTGTTTTAATACTTTTTATTTATTTTTATTATTATTTTTTATTTATTTTTATTATATTTTTTATTATTTTTACTATTTATTTTTATTATTTTTATTATACATTTTGTTTCAGTGTTATTTCACTCATGCCTATTGTTATTATTTAGAAACACACACACACACGACACAAACAACACACACACACATACACTTACCCTTATACACACATTCATATGACACTTAACACACATTCACTATGACACTTAATTTACCCTAGACACTTACATTTACACTTATAGCACACCCGGTCACACACACACACACACCACTTACACTTTACAACATTCACTATGATACTTTACAACACATTCACTATGACACTTACATTTGTCCATAGACACTTACATTTACACTTAAACTCACACACAGATTACTTACACTCACACACAGATTTACTTACACCTCACACAGATTTATCTTACCGTCACACCAGTTTACTTACACTCACACCAGATTTCTTACACTTGCACACAGATTTTCACACACACAACAACACATACACACACACGCACACGTACACACACACATTTAACGTATAATTTATTAAAACATTTTATGTTTTAAATTAAACACGTTACATTAATATTACTCATTCAAATATAAACTAAAATTATTTCAAAGTTCTTAAACTTCTATAATAAATCAATCATTTTTTTGAAAAAGAATTTATTATTAACTGTTAATACTTTTTGTTTATAAATTTTATAACTATCAAATTTTAAAATAACTTTTACTAAAATTTTATGAAATTTTATTAAAAACATATTTACGTACCTTAAAAGCAATAAATAGTAATCAGTAAGGCCAGCCCCTAGCACCCCTCTACATCAAGCTATGCCACGTTTTGTTCTATTGACTTACTGTTTTACATCATCTTTAACCCTGTAATAAGTATAAAAATAAAAATAAGTTCTTCTCTGCTACATAACATGTATTTTATTAAAATCATTCTAAGTTTTTATTTAAAAATAACAATTATTCACTTACATTTATATTATTCACTCGTTGTCTAAAAAAAATTCAAAATTTTTTAAATAATTCAGTGTTTTCTTATTTATTATTATTATATCTATGTACATTCAATTGATACGAAACTGACCACCTCTCTCTGTAAAATGTGTTGAAATAACTACTTTAGGCCGAAATTTAGGATAATCCTTTTTGTATCCCGGGGCGATTTAAGGCTAATTCCAGGTCAAAATATATTTCAAACTGACCTTTTCCTGTAAAATGTGGTGCAATAACTACGTTTGGCTAAATTTAGGCCTAAATTAGGATAAGCTTTTTTGTAGACGGGCTAATTTATTCCTAAAACAAGGTCAAAAGGTAATTCCCGTATACACAAGAATTTGTATTATTCATTTTTATAAATATATTCAAACTGAAACATGCTGGATCGGTAAGATCCCTTAAGCAGGTAAAAAAATGTTTTCCTTACCTGTGATTGGTCGGGGTAATCCTTATCTCTATATGACTCCGCATGTGATTGGTCGAGAAATATTTTATCGTCTTTTGAAAAATAACTTTGGTTTTTTTCTTTTTAAAAAAACTTTTTGGTTTTAAAAATTTTTTGAAAAAGCAAAAAAAGGTTTTTTTTGTGTGTTTTATTATCTTTTAGACCCAAACTCATTTTAAAATCATCGTCAGTTTAGCTGTTAAGCGGTGCAACAGTTATCTGATTTGTATTAAGTGTTTATTTTTACTAAGTGTATACAATATTTATTAACTAAATACTTACATTGAAGATAATTATTAATTTCCTAGAATTGATAATAATTAAATTCACTAGTTCATAAACTAACCACCAGGGCTCAGCAAGAGCCCCACCCCGCAAAGGAAGCCAACCCCGCACCCGCTGGTGCGTCCCGCGCGTCCCCGCCCGCCGCGTGCGCCCGCAGGCGCAATATTCCCGCGTACTCGCCCGCCGCGTGCGCCCGCAGGCGCAATATTCCCGCGCGAAACGCTCCGCGCGTGCGCCGCAGGCGCAATATCCCCGTGCGAATGAAATATATATCATATTAATATATATATATATATATATATATATATTATATATATATATATTATATATATATATATATATATATAGTATATATATATATATATATATATATAATGTATATTGTGTGTGCGGTGAGTGTAAGTGTCTATTGGTGAACGTAAGTGTCTATGTGTAATGTGCGTATGTGTGAATAAGATATAAAGTGTATGTGTGTATAAGTGTAAGTGTAGGTGTCTATTAAGTGTAACTGCTTATAAGCTGAATCATCAATATAGGTTGTATCAAAGATGACGTCATCATAAGTGAGTCATCAAGATGAAACCACTAAAGCTGAGGTACCAAAGCTAAGTAATTAAAGTTGAGGTATCAAAGCTGGAGGCATCCAACAACTGAGGTATCAAAGTTTAGGCATCAAAAGCTGAGACATCAAAGTTGGGGCATCAATATCGAGTGGGTTGGTGCGTATGTGTAAGTGTGTATGTGTGTGTGTGGTGTGGTTGTGCGTGTGTGTGTGTGTGGTGTGTTGTGTGTGTGTGTAGGTGTGCGTGCATGTGTGTTCTAATAATAACAATAGGCATAAGTAAATAAACACTAAGTATATAATAAAAAAAATAAAATGTTTTAATAAATTATACGCTATATGTGTAAGTGAAGTGTGGGTGTGGTGTGTGTGTGTGTGTAATGTGTGTGTGTGTGTTTTGTGTTGTGTCGTGCTAATAATAATAACAATAGGCATGAAGTAAATAACATGTATAATATAAATAAAAATAAAATGTTTTTAAATTAAATTTCATTATATGTGTAAGTGAGTGTGCGTGGTGTGTGTGTGTGTGTGTGTGGTGTGAGGGTGTGTGTGTGTGTGGGTGTGTGTGTGTGTGTGTGTATGTGTGCGTGTGTGTTTGTGTGTGTGTGTTCTAAATAATAATAACGATAGGCATGAAGTAAATAACACTAAGTATAATAATAAAATAAAAATAAAATGTTTTAATAAATTATACGTTATAGGTGTAAGTGAGTGTGCGTGTGTGTGTGTGTGTGTGTGTGAGGGTGTGTGTGTGTGTGTGTGTGTGCGCGTGTGTGTGTGTATGTGTGCGTGTGTGTGTAATGTGTGTCTAAATAATAATTCGCGCGGGAATATTGCGCCTGCGGGCGCACGCGGCGGAGGTTACGCGGGAATATTGCGCCTGCGGGCGCACGCGGCGGGCGGGAACGCGGAAATATGCGCCTGCGGGCGCACGCGGCCGGCGCGGGGGGAACGCGGCGGGACGCACCAGCGGTGCGGGGTTGGCTGCCCTTGCGGGTGGGGCTCATGCTGAGCCCTGGTGGTTAGTTTGACTAGTGAATTAATTATTATCAATTCTAGTGAAATTAATAATTATTCTTCAATGT
>JABUQX010005616.1:0-15000 GCA_015478945.1 Trachelipus rathkii
ATTAACTATTTATTATTTTTTTTTAAATTTTTTCTTATCCGTTTGTTTATTTATTTCTTTCATTTCTATCATTTATTTTTCGCTGATTTCAAAACTGTATTCAGTTTTCATGTAGAATATAATTTTTTTTTTACAGACATCGTGGGCCCTAATCTAAAGCACTGACTTCCACCGATATATTATTATATACTATATATATATAATAACTATAATATATATAATATAAGTATATATTATATATATCTAATATATATTATATATATATATATATATATTAATTCATATATATATATATGGCATTGGTATATATATCTTACCGTAACCTGTTAACTATAAATATATCTCCGATGTCCGCGTGACGTCAGACGCACACGTCACAGTCTCCGAGGTCTTTAACTGTGACGTCACTGGTGTAGTCATGTCATATATTCGATAGATTATATATGATATATTATATATATATATATATATATATATATAATATATAATATATTATATATGATATATATAATATATATATAATATTATATATTATATTTCAAATCGATTAGTTGTAAATCGATTCTTTGTTATAGACTATGATAAATTAACAAATAACATCGGCTCATTTAAGTTACAAAGTTTATACTGCATCGCCATGTGTTAAGTGAAAACTTGTCAGCGCGAAAAGTTTAGAAATAAATGCAAAGTGATTTGTTTCATTATAATGCCAACAACGATCTGGAGTTTGCTACGGCTTTTTTAAAACATCTTCACCTCAATTTTGGTCAACAAAGAGATGGGAGACAATGTCTTTTAAGAATGTTCTCAATAGTAAGAGTTGGAGAAAAATTAAATTTATTGGCAATGCCCACTAGTTGTAGCTAAAAGAGTATACCAGTTGACAGCTATCATGAATTGCTAAGACTTTAATACTATATATACTATATCTTACATATAATATATATACTATATATATATTATTATTATATATCATCATATATCTATATATATATATACTATATATACTTATCTTTCGGAAGCTACTAAACAGTCTATCAGTAAAAGTTCAGTAAAGTTTAGGGCTACTTTTACGGGCACAGTGAGTCACGAAGCCCCCCTAAAGATGGAGTATTTACCAGTTTTTTTAACGGGGGCTCGAGCCATGGGGGACGGAGGGGGAAGCAGTTTCATACCCGCGGGAGGGGATGGCTCGGAGGAACCCCGCGCACCCAACAACCAAAGAGGCGGGGGTTTCGGGAAGACCATCCCCGAGGAGGGCGAATTAGTGCCCTGAGTAGTCCACCTAGAGGCCGAGAGACCCCCAACTCCTGCCATCGGGGCGGACTACCCGTGGGCATTCGTTTTAGTGTTATACCCCAAAAAACAATAATCCAAAAATGATACTTTTTGGGACATGTTTATTCGCCACAATCTATTCGTACTCTATAAACCTCAAAACCATTTGGGACATTTTATTTACTATATATTTATATACTAATAGTATATACTATATTATATACTATATATAATATATATACTATATATATATACTATATATATATACTATATATATTATATATAGTAATATAATACTATATATTAATATATTATATATATATATATATATATATATATATATATATTATATATAATTATATATATATATATATTACTATATATACTATATACTATATAATATATATAATATATATACTATATAATATATGATCCTCGAAATATATGATAACCTAAACCATGAACGTCACAGTTACAGGCCTCGAGATTAACGACGTGTGGCGTCTGACGTACACCGCAGACATAGGGACTATACTCTTATGTTACACAGGTTAACGGTAAGATATATACTACTATAGCCTATATATATAAATATATATATATATATATATATAATATATATATCTATATATTAATATTAATATATATATATATTATATATAATTATATACTATATATTATCTTCTTGTATAGTGTCGTTAAAAGTTTTGAATAACAAAATGATAACTTCAAACTCAAAAGCCCAATATTTATAAATATTTCATAAACATAGAAAAGTTTTATTCAAACATAAGTATTACCCCCTCCCCAGTCAAAAGGTCTTAATATGAAATAGGGTTTCCTTTTTTGCTTGAAAATAAGAATTTAATACTTCTCTTATTTTTCCCAAAATCAGTTACAAATCAGTTACAATATCTTCTATCAACTGATGTTTTTGATGTGAAACTTTTCCCTAGCGAATGTTTAGTAAACATAGCCCATTTAATCTTTCGTTTACAATAGTTGACCTTAACCATGTAACACGTCGTAAGGTACTAAGCGACCTTTCAGTTGTGCAAGTAGGTAGTGAAAGTGTGAGGAGTACTTTGATTGCTTGTGAAGCAGCTGGGAAAAATGTGCAATGATTTTGATGTAATATGCTGCAACTCATTTTCTCATCTATTTGTTCCCTATCTGATTCCTTCCAGAAATTAAATCAAGATTCTATTTCACCAATTAGGTTATCAATGTTATATTCAGTTATAATGAGTTAAATTTTTGTAAATATTCTGATTTTATTAATTTTCTTATTCCAACTGGGTGCAAAATGCAAAGAAAGGTAGATGTTATATTGCATTCCGAAAATTTGTTACTTAAATATGAAATGAGAGAAATGAAGAGAGAGAAAGGTATAAATTCCGAAACTCTGGAGCCACCCTCAGCAGAAGTTTTTTGATTTCCCTGAGCCTGGGATTCTTTTGGATACTGTAAGTAGTAATGAAAAATCTTCTCAAAGATTCTTAAATTTTTTAAAAATTCCATTAAAAAAAAACTGCATTATTTCACTTCTAGCGGTTTTTAAAAAAATTAAAGGTTTTTCTATATGACAATGAACCTCATCCCAAATTTATTACTCCTTAGTTTGAAGAATACATTACTATATGCTCCTAAATATGTACTATATCTTCCTCATGATTATTAAACAGAATGAGAAACTTTAGGGCTTTCCAGCTGTCTGATGTAAGTGCGCGACCATCTGCAGTTCTTCTTGGCTTTACGTTACATCTGGAGCAGATAAAGAATTTTCTAATGATAATTTTATTTTGGCTAAATTGTTCACAAAAATATCCTAATTAATGTTATAGCTTGGCTGACCATCGTCTTCGCATAGCAATGATATATCTGCTATCAAATTTCTGCGTGACGTACTTTCACTGAAAATTTTTATAAATAGTTTTACAATTCAATAGTGTTTGCGAAAATTCAGCGAACAGGCAATTTTAATCAATGTAATTACCAATTCTAAAAACGATGGGACACCAACAAGGAAAAAATTTGGGCTTAAGGATTACGCGATCTCTTATTAATTCTTTTTGAACATTTTCTTTTTGCCAGCCATCGGTGTGCACCCATCAAACACCAAGTCCAACTTAAGCTTACATATTTAAATTGTATATTTCTCGTGTAGTAGACAATATCGCTCTTTCTATATCTTCAGCTTTAAGCTTTTCAAGAGGAGTAAAGAGATCCTTATCAACGAAGGGAATACCAATCGATAGCTGTTTCTGTCCTAATATGTCTGCTATCCTCGTCTGCTAAAAAGGGCGAAATATTCAAAAATTGTTTACTTCATTCACAATTTTATTCCATACTAACTTTCCACAAATAAATATAAGTTTATTCTGAATCGTATGTGATGTGCATTTGGACTTTACTCCGCTTGTTTTCAAATGTTTCACAAGAACGACATCTCCAGCTTCTACTCTGAATTTAAGCAAATAGGAAAACATTGCAGCGCTACCTCGAATAGCGATATCATGGTGCCACAAAATATTAGATGTAGAAATTAGAGTTACCAATTATTGCCAATTTCTTTGAATAAATAAGAGCTCAGCAACATGCAGTTGTTCAGGTAATCTAAAACGCTTATTTAGTACTATTCGTTTGAAATTCTTTGCTGCTACTGAGGCATCTTTATGCCATTCTGAATTTACATGAGCTTTAGCACGTGAATGTCTTTATTTTTTCTAAATGGTTTTGCGACAAATGAGCCAAATACACTTCTTTTGTAGAAGGTCTAAATAAGACACACAATCTACGAAACGGTTTCTTTCAATATTTTAGAATACGCTAGCCAAGATTTGTGCAGATCTAGCCATTCATAAAGAAAATGCCTCTTTCTCTCTTTAAAATCTTTAATTATTATTATTATTATTATTATTAAGAGAAGTCAACTATATCACATTGATAAAGTAAATACCTCAAAAAATTGTAAATTGTAAGTTGAAGATATGAACTAAAGGTAAAGAAATGATATTGAGCCTGATTTACAGTCATCGCCTTTACAATGTTTAAGTCGAGATGGTTGTGATACATTTTATAAGGAAATATTCAGCAAAGTTTGAAGATGAATTTTATACCATTCAACCATAGTGAGATTCACTACCTTAACGTTTAAATTGCTTCCAAGCTTGTTGTCGGTTGAATAAACAAATTATTTTTCAATTAATATTCTTACCCTTAATCCAAATTTAAATTTGAAAAAATATAGTGTCAAAAGTTGGCAAATATTATTTCCCAGTCGACCATTATCCGTAATAGAAATGAATGGATCTGAGCAATTGTATTCTGAAATCATTCAAAAATGTTATTATATATTATTTCTAGGACATGTTTAAAATTTTCTACTGAATGATAATATATATATATATTTTTAAATCTTATACAATTTAAAATTGATGACTGTTTTGTTTTGTTTTGTTTTTATTTCACTTCTTTAATAATAAAGTACTCACTTTAATATTTGTTATAGTTAAAAAAAATTCTGAGATATAATCCTACATTAATTACTAAAATACAAAACGATTTAATTTATACAAATTATTAGTTACAAAAACACAAACACACCAAAGATATTCTTAATTAATGGAAAAATGGACCACATGAACATTTGTGGTCCTGAATTGGATATCTTCATTAATAATAATTAATTATTCTAAAATATTTTAATTAGGGTAGGAATTTAAAAACGCATGAAAATTAAAATACGATTTTTATACCTAAGAGCATATTTAAAATGTTTTAAAAATTATTAACATTAAGGGGTTTTCTATATTAATGATTTCAATTGAATACAATTACAATAAATGTTTTAAACTTAAGAAGTTCAAAAATTAAATGGTCTGGTCTAAAAGGTCTATTATTTTTATCATTATAAGGAAAAAAATTCTTGATTTTGAAATTCTAGGAAAAAACTATATTAATTAAATTTTTTGAAAATATGGGTTTCTTTTAGGCTTGCTACAACTGTTTTTCTTTCCATATGAAACCTTTATATTGGTACAATAAGAGCAAAGACGCTAACCGACCGCACTGAAAACTTATAAAAAAACTGATAATATTTTCTGGATTATAAATTTAAATTAATAACGTCAACAACCACAACGACATAACTAATAATTATAATAATAATAATAATAATAATAATAATAATAATAATAATAATAATAATAATATTAATTTATTATTATTATTTCATTCAATTCATATATTTTGATTATTATTAGGTTATTATTATTATTATTATTATTATTATTTATTAGTAATTTATTACTTATTATTATTATTATTATTATTTTATTTATTATCTATTATTTATTAATTTATTAACAGTTATAAAAATATTATTAATATTATTATTATTATTAATTATTATTTTATTATTATTATTATTATTATTATTATTATTATTATTATTATTATTATTAATATTATTATTATTATTGTTATTATTATTAATTATAATAAAGATATTATTATTATTATTATTAGAAATTATGTGATCTTTTTTTTTTTTTATCAGAGATTGTTATCTTTTATTAGAAGCTTTTGATGAATAAAAATTTAGGAGAAGATTTTAAGAGAGAACTTAAAAAGAAAAAGGAAGCAGTTAAAAGTTTTTGTTCATAAAAGTTATCATATAAAACCCCTCCAGTATCAGTGGTAGGGTTGGTTATAAAGCAACAGTGGTGTCATAATAAGATTGTTAAAATATTTGGGGAGAAATGTTTGTGTATATTTGGAACTCCATGAAAGATATCTGGTGAGTAAGATGAGTACCCAAGATATCTGGTAAGTAAGATGAGTACCCATCAAAAAACGTTCATGGCCCGAGTAAATGGTGTGAAAGGATGATTGGTTTACTCAAAAAAGGTTTCTGCGGATTGAAGGAAGAAATGAGCAGTTTAGATATTTATTTATTTTGGACAGTTGCATTGAAAAATAATCCTATCAATAAAGAAGGATATTCCTTTAAACCAGTTAGTTTTTGAAAAATATTCAGGACTAATTTATTATCATAAAATAATCCATCAGTGATTTAAAAAGGAATAAAAGTGAGAAAATAAAAAAATTTAGAGGTATTTCATGAAGATAGAGAGAGATTCATATTCAACAAGAACCAAGCGAGAGGATTAGGAAAAACTAGGAATGAGTTAGAGTGAGAAAAGTGCTTAGAGGACCAGAGTGTTGACCGAAAGAATGTGTTAGTAAAACATGGGGGAACTCAAAGAAAAACCGAGCAAATACAGAGAACTAAGAAAATGTCATGGAAGAAGAGGAAGAAAATGGAATAAAAGAATCTGTAGATCAAAGTGATGTAATGAAACAAGTATGTATTATTAAAGAAATGAAGTGGAAGAAAATTTTGAAGTTTTAAATGGAAAAATACCAAATTTCAGGGTGGGTGAGAGGTATTGGTAAAGAATAAAGAAACCGGGGAATTTTTGGAAGTTAAATTATTAAAGTATGTCAGGTAAAAAAAATAGAAGAAAATATGATAGTTATATAATCCATAATTTAAATACAAGAGATTTAACGTTGTAGCGGAGTAGTGTAGTGAATTTTAATGAGTTCCAAGATTTTCAGAGTACCTCAAGAAATTCTGTTAGTCTAATTAAGTGGATGGGAGCTATTAAAGCAAAAAAAAAAAAAAGGATTTGGGAAATAAATAAGGTTCGAAAGTGAAAGATAAAGGTAAAAAAAATCTTAACAAGATAAATAATGTTTAAAAAAATAAAAAATAAAGGAAGAAAGAGTCTGTGAAGCTATATTTGCAGCAAGAGATTTTGTAAAACAAGATGATGAATTGGTTAAAGATTCGCTTCCTTATGCTCAAGAAACATTAAAATTGTTTAGCTATCATAAGATTATATTAGGGATTAGAATGTGTAAGAAAGGATAAACTAATTTTATTTAATCTCGTACGGAGCTGTCAGAAAACAAATCTCTTTAGTCCATGTAGTTAAAACTACACTTGAACCATCAGAGAAATGCAACATTAGAATTTCAAATCTTCTTGTTTCTGAAGAATGTGTATAGCGCATTCTAGCATCTGCAACTTCGAGTATTGGAAAATTGCTGTTACTAGAATTACAATTCCCAAAATACTGACACGCATGGACGTTGATGCCACTGTCTCGACCGCCAGACTTACTTCATATACGAACCATTACCATTTTTATAGAAATTTTTGAATAATGTTAATATCAGCTTAGGAGGAGTAGTTTTTATTTTAAATTTTCCTTGGCGGAAGTTTGTCGTTAGTATCTCTTCGGTGGGGAGACGGTTGATTGAGGAGGAGTGTGTGTGCTTGCATGATGTTGATAAAGTTAGAAAGAGTTGTGTAATATTTATCAAGGAAGATCAAAAAAAACCAACAACAAGATTTAATAAAAGCAGCATATGGGATTGATTGGTAGTTGAAAATGGCTATTTCGCAGCACAGGTCGCGCGCAATAAACCTGCTACTAGATGGACAGTTCTTGTTTCTTGCAGTCATCATATTTTCTCAAATATTTGTACTTTTGAGACTTTCCATTTAGAATTTGTAAGGATGCTGTTTAGCTCCAGTGTTTATTGTGCCCCCCGATAACCATTTGAAGAAGCTTTCAAACATTAGACTTTTTGAAAACCTACTTAAGAAATACTATTGGAGATGAAGACTTTATGGACTTGCTCTCTACATAACAGTCCGAAATAATGAAATATAAAATTGAAGAATGTTGGTGATCTCGCTTAGCTCACTCTGCAATGTCAGGCGATTTAAAATTTAACCATCTTAGGCTAGATGATTTAGTAATTCATGATAGAATTCTTTCCATTTTCTTCCTTACGGAATTTAATATTTTTGGTCCTCTACTTTATATATTATATATATACTATATATAATATGATATATAATATATATATATATATATATATATATATATATATATATATATATATAACCCCCAGTATATATAGTATAATATATATATATCATATACTATATATATATGTGATTATATTATATATATATGAACGATTTTTTGGTTGGCCCCCCCCGAAAAAAAATTCTCTGGATACGCCACTGTATATATATGATATATAATATAATATATATATATCCAATATATATATATATATATATATACCCACCCCTATATCACCCTATAGTATATATATCATATATACTATATATATATATATGTATATATATATATATTATAAGGTATATATATATATATATATATATATATTATATATATTATATAATATATATTAAATAGTATATATATATATATATATAATAGATATCCGGTCCGCCTCTAGTCGTGTAGGAAGAGAATGAAATATTATATATTAGTATATTATATTATATATATATATATATAAATTAATTTAACTTATATACTATAGTATATATATATAGTAGATGATCCCTACCTCCTCTCTATATATATATATGTATATATATATATATATATATATACACACCCATATATATATATATTATACTAGTTTTTCGCTAAACTTACGTTATTTATATGCTAATTCTATTCTTCTATTTTCTTGAAATTAAATACAATAATATTTCTTGTAGAAATTCACACGGTTTTTTTATTTCTACTAAGAGGCGGGTTTTCTTAATAGATATTAACTACTAAGCCAGAATTAAGACTGTAGCTCTTAAATTAAAAAAAAAAATTGTAGGACATAAATTGGCACCTCGTCCATAAGTTAGTCGAGATATCGACTACTATTTTAAAATAGTTCTATTTTTCATTATTTGGATATGTAGAAAAGCTATTAGATTAAATTTTGAATATTTATTCGCAAATTTATTTAATTTTATTGTATATATTAAAATATATAGCTTATTGAGCTTGATTTAATTTACTTTGTTCGGTATGACAAATTGTAAGAAAGATATAATTTCTCCACATTAAACCTTATTGATGTTCACTTGCGTACAGCCTACGGACGCCTGAGAAGGAACAAAAGCTTTCATAAGTTTTCCCTCGAAAGAATGAATATCTTACATACCCATATGTGTTTTAATTCTAAAGTTAAATTTGGTAAATGGGTGTAAAAACGCTATTTTTTAAAGCAATTTAATGTTTTCAATAAGTAACTTCACTCATCACTTTAAGCGGCCAAACATGTGCGTCTTTCTGCCTGCGAAAGAAGGCGCATGCGGAGTCAGTTAGTGGCCTAAGGAGACGTGAGCAGGGGGGGCGCGGTTCGTACAGGTCGATCTAAGAGCCCTCCCCCTAAACCTGAATGGTGAATATAAAAATTTAGATGAAACTTATATGTTTGCCGAGACGACGTTGTGTGAAGATTATAATATTAGGAGTAAAGGCTAGGAGAAATAAAGTATACATAACATAGTTCGCATAATAACACAGATAGAGTGTATATTGATCGAAATATGATAAATTAAAATTACTGGAAGGTTTGAATGAAGTGAGGGGACGATGATACTTTGGAAAAAATATTTAAGATATAGATAACTTTTGAATGTTATACATTCTCCTGTAATGTTCAATAATTGCTCATAAGAGTCCATGACGGGGAGTTTTGCTTTTGTCTTTTCTGCCTCTCATATCGCAAGAATTGGGCTCCTTGATAAGATATTCGTGATTACTCTCTTGAGATACTATTTTAGAGCATGTCGATAATTTGAGGCTGCAGCCCGGAATGACGTCTCGCAGTGTACGGAGTATACTCGAATAGAGGCACTTCGTCTCACTCCATATACGATATAAGATTATTTTGCGAGAAAACATCACTAAATTATGTGATGCTAGGGTCATTATTAGTTAAGACTGCGTAAACGAGAGACTCACATTTAAACAACTATTTATATATTCACAGAAAATAACACAGTGTACATTAATATATAAACACAGCTAGCATCTTTATGAGAGATACATGATAATTGATTCTAGTATTTACATTAGAAAAAGATATATCAGTATCTATAATCAGCTAAAGCTAGCTCCTCAGCGTGCGATATAATGCCAGAATTATATTACTTCTAGAATGAATGGATAATATATATAATATATACCACGACTAGAGATTCGAGACTGGGCAGCACATTCTTCTATGAGTTTGTTTTTCATTCCCACCGAGTCAAATATGGCTGAACTCGTTGATTAAAGTTATCCATACAGGTTTGCATATGTAATATATATATTATATATGATACACATATGAATTAATTTTTTAATATATAATAATATTATAAATATAATAAAAGTTAATTAATTAATATCTCAACCATTTAGAGCCCTACCTCTATAATTGAGATCGTCACTTTCCTGAATGAAGGCCTAGTATCCTAAACTTTTAAATGATTTTCTGCTTGTAAAAAAAAAAATAAAATATAGAATAACTCTCACGCGAGATAAATAGGATCTTTTATCTTCATCTAATAAGCATCCTATTTGTCATGATTAATTATGATATGAGTTCAGTATATTATCATTGTCTGTCCTTCTCTCTTACGCCTATCTCTCTAAATCTATTATTAACGTGAAGCAATCTCTCTATCTTCATCTCTTCTATCTTATCTCTCTCATCTCTTCTATCTCTCTCTAATTTCACACTTTTATCATCCATCTCGTCTTCTCTCTCTCTCGTCCGATCTTTACCCTAAATCTACTAGCAAATAGATCAGCAACGAATGGTAAACTATACTATACTCGTATTCAGCCTCTATTATTGCATTAAATCAATTAAATAAGAAAATTGACTAAAATAACGATGATTTTAATTGTAATAATAATAGAGAGTGTAACCAAAACATTGGAATATAATTTATTCAAATTTTCTTCCATTGGATCAGATCACGTCCTTCTAGTATGATTCAATATTAAACTCTTAAACACTTATAACCTCAAATATAAATATATATTTAATATACTATATATATATTATAATAATAGTATTAATATAAGTGATATTATATATATTATATATATATATATTATAATATAAATATATACGTATTATTATATATATATATTTATTATAATATAACTATATATTTATTATATATTATATATATATATATTATTATAATTAGTATAATATTATATATATGGTAGCTATAATAATATATATTACTATATACTAAATAGTATAGTATATATTATATATTTATTTATCTTTCAAGTGTTCAAACATATATTATATTATAAAGTATATTATATTTAGCTTATATATAATACTATCTCAAATATCTAAACTCATATATATATATATATATATATATATATAATATTACTAAATTATTATATATATATAGTATATAAATATACATATATAGGTACTAGTATTAGTATATAGTATAGAATGTATGCTTTAGGATATGGTTATAATGAGGTAAAAATATATAATAAAGGGGAATAATTAATATGACATACTATATATAACTACGTAGAAAGGGAAATTAATTAGAGTTTACACGTAGTATAAGTTGTTGTGAAGAGTTGCTTCAGTGAGACACAAAATCTGTGGTTTAAAACAGCTAAAAAAAATCATATATTTTGTTTATAATTTTCTTTACTCAATTGAAAGAATGATTTTTATTTTATTTTACATTCATTGGGTTGTAAATTTGTGGATTCGTGAATGCAAAATTTGTGGGCAACTGGTAGATAATTGTAAGAGTGTATATAGAATTTGATGCAAATGATCTAGAATACATGAACATACATAACCACGATTGAATTAATCAACTTCGTTAAAAAGTAAGAGTGTTAATTATAATCATATATATGTGAGAGGGGGATAGATGGTAATATAATAATGAAAGTTTTAAAAATAAAGTTAATGTCTTTGATTTCAGACCTTTAAAGGTTTCTGACCCCCACAAGAACAGAAAGTAAAAAGAAATATAAACAAATGCAAAAATAAAAATAAATAAATAATGGAATAGAATGAAAATGACTAAGCCCAAAAATTTTGCCCTAATAGAATTTTTTCAATTTTTTATTTTGTAACTAACATTAAAATATATATAATTATTTTATAACTTTTTAATAATTTTTGTGTTCTACAACGTGAATCAGATCAGCCTCACACACAGTTTTTAGATAAAATTATATAAATTCATTACTTCGTGCAGACTAAAATATAAATACTTTACGAAGAATTATTTATTGATTCCCTCTCTGTTCAATATAGTATATAAATAGGCAAACTATAGCATTAATAATAAGAATAACAAATGTGATTTAAAAAAATTAGATTAAATGTTTAAAAAAACGATATGAAGTTATTAAATTTTACTAATTAATCGATTAGAATAATCTAAAATTGTCATTTTTAATCCAGTATGGATATTATATATATGATCTTATATAGTTAATATATTATATATATAATTTTATTATACGCTCAGAAACAGCCCACCCAAACTTGGATCGTTTCTAAGAAAACCATAGTAATCTAAAGGCGAGTAGGCAGCTTATTGAACGAGAATAAAGAATCTTCGAAAAAGTAATGGTATCCCCTTCAAACTTCTATAAGGCATTGCCAATCTTGTTCGTATTCACCCCCCACAGCTCCATCTTGGTAAATCAGAATTTTGGTATGGGTCAGTGTCAGCCCGCTGGCGAGTTCACGATAAAAGAAAATCATTCGCCTAAGCTTAAAAATTTTGGATGTGTTCTACATTGGCGCAGAATTTTAACTGCCAATTAACCAATAGTTACCGAGTGTTCCCCGGACCGTACAAAGAACGTGCGTTTGGATAGGGAGGACCGAGGAATTAGTCATCTCGATGGCCGGAGGATTATCCAAAAAATGGTATGATACATGGGTGTAGGGTAGGGGAGGTGGGGGTTAGATCTTGATTGGTTTCTAAATATACTTTTTATAAAATTTCTTTTATCTTTTCTTTCTTCTTCTTCTTTCTTCTTCGTCTTCTTCTTTACACCTTGCTTTTTTTCCTTCTTCTCTTCTTTCTTTTCTTCTTCTTCTTCCTCTTCCTTCTTTCTTTGTTCTGTTATTCTTTCGTTTCTTCTCTTGAATATATTATTAGTGTATTGACTTATTATTATTTGATTAGTTATTACAATTCATTAAATATTCAATTATAGTTTATTTATGTTACATTATTGATTATTTTATTATTATTATTATTTCTGTGTATAGGAGACTCGTTTTCTTATTGATTCCCCGGGTATTATTATTATTTACTTCGTCATTATGTTAAGATAATGTCTTATTCTTAGTTCATACATTATATTATTAAAAATTTATTATTATTATTGATTCATTCAATATTATTAAGATTATTGATTCCTTAACCCATAAGCAATGTTAGTATTTATTATTATTATTATGGGTAAGTTAACTTCAAATACAAAATTTTTCACCAATACATTTTCTATTTCCAAATCGAAGAATTGATTTCCATCTCTCGACAATTCATATTTGTAATAATTATCGTATATAACAACACTCATTCAAATCTTAAAACCCCACTATGCAAAGATCCTCAAAAACCTTCTCACAAAGGGAATCATATTGGCAATGTTAAAGAAAGGCGTTTGAAAAGAACTCGCCTATCAGAAACTTCGGAAGAGTAAACTCAAATCTTCCGCCAAGTTAACTGGGGGATTCAATATTTAAGAACAATATATTTTTAAACTAAATAGTTATCAGTAATAATTTCCAAACAGATGTTCACATAACACATTAATACTACATATAATGAAGCTAACAAAATTATTATAACTATTTGCTTAGGTTTATTATAGAGATGTCATCTTTAAAACTTGAAACTAAAAGTTTTTAGAATGGACATAGGTAACTTTATTCAATCCGATAAGTTTAGTGTAAATTCAGTAACTTCGCGGAGAAATAATGTATATATATATATAGTTACATATAAACTTATAATAATATTATATATATACTATTTATATACTATTATAATATATTTAGTATAATATTTAATCCGGACCGTTAATAGTATTGCCTCATATATTATACTAGTTGTGAGGCATTTAGGTATATACCATAGCTATAAAGTAAGTCCTAGTTGATTATCTATATTATATATATAGGTATATATATATATATATCCACGGTGCGTACAGCGGTACGTGAGAAGAGTATAAGCCCAGAAGAGTAAAGGATCGCTGCGAAGAGTATATAGAGAATGCTGAAGCAGGCAGCTGTAAACTAGCAGAAGGCGGCGAGCGCTACCTAGAGCCGCGCGAGCGAACGCGTCGCGACGCGTCAGTAGACGCGGTAATCCGCTGATATAGTCATAGATACTTAGTAATATTATTGATTTATTTATACATGGTTGTGGTATAGCCTGAACATCCGTTAATTTATGTAGAATGATCTACAACCACATATATATATATATATATATTATTATATTATATATATTTTGTTTCATGCTCTTATTAATCTCGCCGTATTCTTTTTTACTACTATGTAGCTGGGTGCTATTATATATTAAATGTATTCTACGAATTTGATGATGATATATAGTCATAACCTATGAGATAGACACTTGTAACATAATATTAATTATAAGATTGTATTGCGATTAACCTGCATTCAAAGATATATATAATAATAGTTCGAAAGATTTGCGAAGAGATTTCTACCAATATTGTACCCTTTGTATAACAAAAGAGATATATATATATATATTATATATTCTTA